>JAHWXV010179582.1:0-13466 GCA_024586415.1 Phrixothrix hirtus
TTTAAATTATAATTTTGTTATATTTGTATTAATTTTTCCAATATAAGTTTTAATAAACAATATATAAAAAATGATTTTACAATAAATTGAATTTCAAACACAGTTAAAAGAGAAATATATATTTATTTGAATACTGCCCTGCCTAAATTAGTTAAACAACAGCAGTTCCATCTGTTGCACTTTTTAAAAGGCGCTAAATTTAATGCCCCACTCCTGCTTCATTATTCCTTGCTTTAAAACTGGCATATGCTGGTTCTACTTATTTAATTGTTCTGTGGACAGACAGCTCTCTTATAGTTAGCTATCGTCTTGGTATGCTAATTTTCTAAATCGCAGTACCACTGCCTTTATCGTACATTGTAATATAATACAAATCATAAATCTTTGCCGATTGCGTCATCAGTTGTGAATAAATCAAAGATAAACGTACGCTCAGTGCAAGCAATATAAATAAATATATAGAAAAACATAAGTACAATAAGACGTGCTACGAAATGCCATACGTATGTTACAATTTTCCCTCTACGGTTAAATAACATAACCTCTTATGTATTTTTTCTTGGTTACTTTTCCGCTTGCATGTATAATTTAATTAAGTTCCTTCCTTTTATAGTCTTTCAACCAGTTCCTTTCAGAACTACTCTCTGTACTACTTATTGTTGTGGCAAGTTAAAAGCATTTTGTAAAAATAAATTCTTGATGTAAATATTATAGGTTTAAATAACCACTATGCCTTGGAAGACGCTCCATTCTTAAGCACGGCAATTTGCGTTGAACCTTTTAAATTGTTTTGAAAGGGAGAAACAACAGAAAGTCCCTATTATTTCTTTAAAAGTTAAGCAACAAGTAAGTAACACGTATGATTGTAACCTTCATTTTATAAATATGATTTTTTAGAGAGTTACTGCAGTCACTTTTTAATTATGAGATAATTTAAATAAAATATTTTACTTTTATTGTGTATAAATAAGTAAATATACAATTCATATCTAAAAAAATTTAATTCCTATATTAAATTTACTTCTTATATAAATATAATTATTCACATATTGTGATTAGTTCCTTACAATAGTATATTATATACAAGGGATTAATGTGCTTCTTTAGACCGAGAGAGAAAGTTTATTTCTCGAGCGACAGCGAGAGAAATAATCTCTTGAAGAATAAAAGCACTTTCGAAAAATTTGAAATCAAAAAGGTCGAAGAAAGTAAAATTGCATCACTTTGACATTGACAGATCATTCGATTTATTAATGTATGTTTCACGGCAAATACTATTTGAATTTAATTTACGAAGCACTATAGAAACGTTTTCAGCAATACATAATTTTGATTGGTTAATTTTTGTTATTGCCATGGTGATCGGGATTAAATTTACTTTATCTACCTTCGCACTAAAGTAAAATTTTAGTCCCTTGAGATTAAAAGTGACACTTTAATCACGGAAATAAGTGACTAAAAATGGAGTTTTAGTCCCGAAAGTGCAAAAAAATAGTTATGTATATTCTTAAAATATAATAAATAAAAGCTTTAGGATTAATTGTTAAAATAATATAACCTAAACTCACACTCATTTTGATGTTTAATATAACTATAAAACTAGTTGCTTATTTGATCAGTGATTTGACAAGGATTTTTAATTTTACAATTTTATTACTTCGAACAGTTTTAATGATGACGTCATCGGAAAAGATATCTGAGTTCTACTATTATACAAATTCCGTTACAACTGTAAGTACAAAATAAACTTATTTGCTAGTGTAGCAATTTTATTAACGGTAGCTATAGTTTAGCTAACGACTTGCGATTACATTAACAATTTAAGGAAAATTAAATGTGTCCTGCTTTCAAAATTACTAAGCCACTTGGCATCTGGGTGTCTGAATCCACTACTAAAAATACTAAGATAATAATTAATTGTTCCATGGATTTAAAGAAATCTCACCTCTGCCTCTAAATTAACAGCTTGGGATCATTTTTAGCCTTCCACCTTAGGAACTGTTATGCTAATAATTATTGTCAATCATTCATATGCAGGACGAGTCCCGAAGTATCATAACTCCTGTTAGTAGTTCAACAAATTGATGTTATCTACATCTAAAGTGCTTTATTTCAACTTATTTAGCTCCGATACCCTCCACCAATGAAAATTTCTTATTTCCTTCCAGAGGCAAGAATATTTAACATCGTTATAGAGAGTGCTTTACTCGTAAACGCTTGCGGGGTAAAGGGGACGATTTGAGATCAGTGAGGCTTATAATTTGTAGACTCAGATTACAGCGTAAGTACTATTAATCGACGAACATTCGTCACTGTAGCTAACTGTCCACGTTTGAATCACTAGTCAATAAGTTTTCTGCATTCTAACGCCAGTTCGATACATGACGAGGATAACCTTCTGCTAAAGGTTGATATAAAATAAGTCAATATTTGACATATTGTCATATTCTATGAAAATGTATATTCTCATGAAGGGCCATACTTTAAACTACAGAGTGAATTTAGAAAGGTCGCCTGATTTAAACTACTCAATAGAACTGGATTATAACACATAATTGTGATATACAAATAACAGCGTTAATACGTCTTTGGAGTTTAATTTGGTCTATAAACATGAAGTTTTGAAGATCGCATTGCATAGATGATATCCGCTGTTCTCAAATCATGTGCATGGTCCTGCGAATTTGCACCTGCATCAAAACGGTATGAATAGTGATGATTTCTTGATGGACGTTTCCCTCCAGGTCCCGGTAGGTTGATAGGCGGATTTTGAAGAAATTTCAAGCATCCCAGAGGAAGATCGTCGAACATGCCGGACAAACTATATTGACATATCTAAAGATACCGTAAACAGTGAGACCCAAGTGATTTGTGTTAGATCGAATGCGGCTGCCGTTGTATCATAGTCACGTAGCGCTCCGACATGAAAGTGCATGTTTCAGCAACTTCGTTAACACCTTCTCTCACATTGTAAGTAAACAATCAAATATAATCTTCAAGATGGTTCAGGAAATATTCTCCTTTATTTTATATTGAAATTTAAAAGATTTACTTTTATGTGGACATTAATGATTTTATCGAGGGGGTAACCAATGTCTAAATTTTGTATACCATTGCTCAGTTTCGGCAATATTATGCGTTTATTGACGCATTTGAGAAATTATCTTCCATTTCCGCACTTCCGCATTACATTACCACATTTGTTTCAGTTGCCCAGAAATTAACTTCCATTTCGGTATTTCCGTAATACATTGCCGCATTTCAATAACTATTTTAACCGTGCTTAGGTTCTTTATGTATTTTTTTACCACTTCCGAAGCCTATTATTGGAAGCATTTATATTATAATTTAGTTCTATTACATATTAGTTTATTATGTAACTAATTTAGAAGTGTTGTAACAACGAACTTGTAAAAATTACTTACACGAATTTTTAAAATATGTTACATGCACAACTTATTTTCGGCTAGCTTTTATTAGGCAATAACGGTTCTAATTAACTGAGCTTATTTCTTGCATATTATTTGAAAATCTTTTATTAATCTAGGAAAGGAATCGGTAACAGTTATTCATCAAATCGAAGTTCCTTTTTTCTACGATTACCTCCATAATTTATCCTCGAATTTATCTGAGCTGCCGACGATTTGTAAACACGTCTGTTACGATGATTTTACACACTCCATTGTGTTTTAAAATAATCGCTAAGTATTATACCTTGTGTATCCCAAAAAACAGTCACCAAAATCTTTCCAGCTGATCCAACCACTTTTATTTTCTTCGGAGCACTTGAAGAAGCTTTGTTTTGATTGTTGTTTTGTTTCAGGTGTGTAGTGGTGGATCCATGTTTCATGTACGGTTATGAATATATGCAAAAATGCATATGCATTATGTTGAAACATCGCTAAACATTGCTTTGAAATGACCACACGGTTGCATTTTTGTTCGATTGTCACCAAACGTGGCACCCAGCATCTTGCTGACAGCTTTTTCATATGTAAATGTTCATGCAAAATGTTACCCATGCGTTCTTTTGAGATGTTTATGATTTCACTCGTAAATCTTTGAAAACGATATCATGGATTTTATGGATAATATCTTTGGTGGTCACTTAGATTTTTTGACCTGAACGATGTTCATCAATTGTGCCTGTACAATCACGTTTAAATTTAATAAATCACAGTTGAATTCGCTGGAGCAAAAATGTTATAATATTTATCAAGCTTTTCCTTTTTTCTTTCGCGGTTTTTTTTCGCAAAAAATAACGCTTAATCAATGCACGAAATTCGTTTTTATCCATTATTTTAACACAATCACAAATTGTTCGCTTTTTATGGCTGTCAAACATAAACTAAATGACATATAGCGCTAAAAATTTACATGCAGCTTACTAACAGATTTGATAGAAATGATATACATTCGGTGATCAGTGGCGCCATCTCTAGGAAACCGGCTTATTATTAGACCGCCCTCGTAATGATATTCGAGCTACAATTTTCGTTAGTTCAGATTTTCAGATATCTAAAAGGTTGGTGCATTTCTCTACTTTGTAACCATCCAAACTTCGAATACAATAAATCAAGAACGTTTAATTTGCAGCCAGGAACCGACACATTTTGGTAATATTTCGTATTAGATTAAATTAGGAAAGTAAGTTATAACGGAAATAGTCTTTGTAATATTTAAAGCATATGCCGTAATTTTCTTTTTTATAAATTAAATTCACTATTGACTGACTGTAAGATTATTTATTAGGTTCATTTCAGTAGTGAAAATAAACACATTGAAAAATTCTAATAAATTTGAAAAATAATAAACTTGACTGATTCATGTCATATAAAATATATATAACTACATATGTACAATGTACGTACTTGCTATTTTTTATGCACATAAACATATAATAACATTGATACTGCCAGCTTTATCTCCAAATGAATTAGTTTTGCGCGTATGAACAAGTTAATAATGCTGTATTGCAGCATCACATTCCTCATCATTTTCGAACATTGCTGACAATACTAACGAATTTCTGAGCATTTCCGGCACATTACCGGCCATTTCTGACATTGCCTATGCATTGCTGAAGAATTTTTGTGTATTTCCCCATTACTTAGTGCATTTCCCAACATTGCCGTCAAATATGTACACCTATTACCGAAGTGCTTAGCCCTTCGGATTTTATATATCAGAAACCTGATTTTAATAAATAATAAACGTTTTAAGGAAAACTACAAATGCAAACAAAAAATGAAACGCACATACAAGCAATCGAATATATTGTGTGATTGAACACGTTATAGGTTCATTAATTTATTACATTAACACGTACTGGGAAAGCGTAACAATACAAAAACGCAACTTGACGGTTACACGCTGCATTTTAAAAAATTATTCATTTGTTAAAATTTACCTCCTTGGCAGGAGTTTCGACAATCGTGTTAGATTGTTGTTGTTACTCAAGCTATTCAGTGACTGTAGTCACTTGTTGCCTTTATTGAAATATCTATGGACTATAGGGAAAGTCGCGCTTGTTTTGCTGTATTATTAGTTTGTTTGTTTGTTTTTGTGGCTGAGGGTTCGAGATGCGGAATTTCCCTTGGCCGTCTTGGACTAGAACTGTTATATAGTCATTTCGCCATGCCTAGTAGAATCTTGCCGAATCTGGAGATGTTCCACCGTCAGTAGCGATTTTTAACGTGCCAACATCACATTGACACGGGATCTACGATTTTACTTCTTTATCCGAGAAGGCATGTTTTTTAAATTTTTCTCCGTTGAAAACTTTACCGATCTCGATTGTGTTTGAACCCGTGCCCCTTGGGTGTAGAGGCAAACATGCTAACCACTACACTAGTCGGGGCCGGCCTACATTGTTAGTATGAAGGGCACTATTTATATTGTGAGCCTTGGCAACATTGCGTATTTAAGATGCCATCTAACATTTGTAATGGAAAGTTTGACATTTTTAAACATAACCTTGTTCAGAACATTTTGACATTTGAGCGTGATTAGTGGTTTTTATAGTGACTTGAAATTGTGCCTTATCGTAAAAATGGAATTAACTTGTGAAAATTTTCATGCAATGAGTTATTACGACTTTCGACGTAGATTATCTAGACAATAGTGCATTGATCAATTTACTTCCACTGTGAAACGCTGGTATTACGAGTTTAATTGTGGCAGCCGTTCGCTCATCGACGAAAGTCGTGAAGGCCGTACAAAATCTGTTGTTAAGTCAGAAAACGTTGTTGCTGTGCAAAAACTGATAATTCAAGATCGTCATGTGACATACTGTGAGATTTAGGCCACCTTATACATTTGTTCGGCCGGCATATATAAACTATTGCATGAACATTTAGTCGTGAAAAATGTTTGTACTCGTTGGATCCTACATAATTTGCAAACATCTGGAAAAGATGCCCGTGTCGATTGGTGCAAGCAAATGCTTACGAAATACAATGGCGGTACTTCAAAAGACGTATATAAGATTGTAACAAGTGACGAATCATGAATATATGCGTATGAGCCGAAAAGTAAACAGCAGTCGACTGTATGCCTATTTCAAGAGTTGTTCACACTCGAAGCTCTTCCAAACAAACGGTCGCCTGTTTTTTCGAAAAAACTGGTCATGTGGTAACAGTGCCTTTACAGAAACGTAAAACGGTCACTTCTGAATGGTACACCACCATTTGTTTACCAGAAGTCTTCAGGGAAATAAGGAAAACAAACAAGTGCCATAGGATTATTTTGCATCGCGATAATGCGAGCTCTCACACATCTCGTCCAAAACCGATTATTTGAACACTCTAAAATCAAATTACTGGATCATCCGCGTGCGGTCCTGATTTGGCACCCAATGACTCCTTTTTGTTCCCGAACGTCAAGAATAAATTACGTGGACAACAGTTTTCGTCGGGAGAAGAAGCCGCCGATGCGTTCAAAAAGCATGTTTTAGAGGTGTCTCAAACAGAATGGCAAAAATGTTTTGCAATTGGTTCGAAAGAATTCAAAAGTGTATAGATCATAATAGAGAATATTTTGAAAAACAGTAAATCAATTTTCAATGATAAATTACTGTTCCTTTATTATTCGACTCACAATATAAATAGTGCCCCTCGTATTATTCACTGGGATGTAGTAGAACTTGCAGTGAAGGACATCTATTTTAGACATCATCATACATTGATTTCTATTTGATGATCTTCAATAATCAAATTTTTTTACCTGATAAATATTTGAAAATTTGAGAGTATTTTACTATACAATTTATTTTTAAATTCTTTTAACCACTATATGCGAACACAAATTAGTAATATTCCGAATTTTAAGCGGTATCTTTGATGGTTGATACATACATTTTCGCTAACCTTGAACAAAATAATTCTTTATCTCATTTCATTGCACAATATTTTTCAAAATTAAATAATGTTCACTTAGCTGCTCCGTCGGTAGTTTTTTAGGAGAAGCGATTGCTATAGATTCCGGCGTATATTATATTACTATAATTAATTTAAATTTTGTACGTAAATGGTGATACAATTGTCTCGGCGCTTTAAAATACTGAGATCAATTTGAGAAAAAATGTAACAAATATATATGGGTTTTTATAAATTAAAATAACAATATTAAGAAAAGTTTACATCAATATTATAAATTGATCAATGTTTTAGACTGTTAGACAGAATGACATTCTGCATACGAGTTCATAATAACACGCAGAAGAATTTTTTAAAATAATTAAGAAACTTTAGAATGCCCAATAGGTGGTTAAAATTTTTAAATTAACCGAATCATAATATGTAAGCAAAAAATAAAAATTTATTTAATTACTTACAAAACTTCGCTTCAGGCTCTAACTTACTACTCGATGAAAAAATAATCAAAACCAAAA
This sequence comes from Phrixothrix hirtus, assembly GCA_024586415.1. Lineage (NCBI taxonomy): Eukaryota > Metazoa > Arthropoda > Insecta > Coleoptera > Phengodidae > Phrixothrix > Phrixothrix hirtus. The sequence continues at coordinate 7,892 of JAHWXV010179582.1, forward strand.
TAGATTACATATAAAATTAATAAGGACAGACATATGTTTTGGTTATACATATTAGTATTTAAACCATCATTAACATAGCTACAAGATAAATAACATTAAAATTGAATTACAATAGTACTGTATACAGACAACTTACAAGTTTCATAGAACTGAATGGTAGATAAATATAATTTTCCTGTAATACAAAGAAATTATACTAATAAACATATTTGACTATTAACTTAAAATAATATTAAATCAAGCTAAAGCTAATCATGAATCACTTATATTAAGATTAACGGGTTTAAACGGACGACATGCCAAAATTATGGTCAAAGTCGGTTATGTCTACTGCAAGGTCGCTAAAGTGGGTAAAACCTAAAACACTGTGGCCAGTACTTGCAGGAATAGATCAAAAATGGTTAACGGAAATGATCGGGAAAGGCGCCACCAGTCACACACGGTCTTTGTACTTAAATGGAAAGGAGAAAAGTTGAAAGGCTTGAATGAGATTGCTTAATAATGGTGACTAGGAGCTCTAAAGACGAAAAAGTACAGGAAATACTAATATCGATCTAAAAGAATTACTTTGTTTTACAAAATATTATTAAAATGCCTTGAAGTATTGATAAAAGATTACTGTAAAGTAAGCATAGGATACTGTCAAATGATCGTAACCTAATTCATTTTTTACCAAAGTTAATATTGGCATAGTTTTAAAAGCTATTTATTTGCTCAAAATTGAAACAATTGTTAAGAAATATAATGTAAAACTTCAGGTATTAAAACTGACAAATAGCAGTAAAACGATGAAAGTATTATAAAGTTGATATAGGCTTTATAAATGAATTATAAAGAAATACAAATTAATGTTGTATAAATAAATAAAAATTTAAGAGTGATAAGTCCCAAAAATTATTAAGAAAATTGACTGATTAGCAAATTGCTTAATTTAAAGTGGCAATGATTTGTGTTTGGCACACCGGTTTCCCCGGATTGAGACATGTCAGACAAGCGCGGCGCCCCTGATGTCCGAGCGTAAATCCTGCGAAGATTAATATACAAATTCCGGGTGTTATTTATGGTTACTTAATACGGAGCTTGAATGATACCTAGGGTCTCCCATAACGCCAGTGTATGAGTAGTGGGAATAGAAACAAGTTCTAACCTGCAGTCGATAGCCTTGAGTATCTTGTCTAAGCACAAAAACTTTCAGTTACCTATGAAGCGCCGTTGAGTAACGATGTAATTTATCATGATTTCGGTTTCTGAAATACGTACTATACAACGAGCAGTGATAGCATTTTTAACGTTAGAAGGTTGCGGACTTATCGAAATTTATAGACATTTGCAAGCCGTTTACGGTAAAAATTGTATGAACGTGAAGAACGGTCGCCAGTAATGGAGGTGAAATGAAGGTGTTTGATGAAAATTGATCAGGTCGACCAATATCAGTAGCGCATGAGAAGAATCAAAGAAAATTTGATGCACTAATTCAAAAAAATCGCCAGATTAAGCAAATCGAAATTTCTCGGCATTTAAGGCATTAGTCACGAAAGAGTCTAGCACATTATCCAGACGTTAAATTGCAGAAAACTTTTCGCTAAATGACTCTCATGGCAATTAACGGCTGACATGAAAGAACAAAGAAATAACATTTGACAAGAACTTCTTAACCAGTATCAACGTGAAGGAGATGATTTTCTCATTAACATTACCACCAAAGACGAATCGTGAGTTCGTCATTATGACTCCGAAAAGAAGTAGCAGCCAATGGAATATCGTCATCATGGTTCTTCACTTGTAAGAAAATTCAAAAGGGTTCCATCAGCGTAGTCATGTTCACGATTTTCTGAAAAAAAAAGGGGAGGCATTCACACCGAATATATGTCGAAAGGAACAACAATTAACAAAATATTACGAAAATTTTCCATCACTACGTATCCGCAGAGTAAGGTTACAAAGAGGGAATTTTTTGTTGCGTCACGACAACGCCAGACCACATTACAGCATCGAAACAACGAAAACACTGATGAACCTGAAGTTCACGGTTGTGCTGCACCCTCTTTACAGCCCTAATTTGGTACCCTCAGATTTCTGGCCATTCCCAAAAGGTCTACATTTTTCGTCATGCGGAAGTTCGAGCTGCCGTGCGCACTTCAATTAAAGATAAATGAGAACATTTTTCATGGACGGAATGAAAAAATGAATTCAATGTTTGGAGAAATGTGTCACACTAATTGGTGATTGTATGGCAAGATAATTATCTTGTCTTTTCTCATCTTAGTTATCTTTGTTATCAATCAGCCTTCGTAGCATTCTGTTTGAGCTAAATATTTCAAACATAGTTTCCATTTGTTCAAAAACTTCAAGCGACGTTTTTAGATTATTACGAATAGAATGAGAAATAATATGTAATGGAACCTCTGCACATAAGAAAACAACATTGAAAATCGATGATTTTTTAAGTAACTAGGTATAAGGTCAGGTTCCCTTTAGATTAAGTAAGAAATTTAATAATTAAATAAAATATAGATATATATTTAAAATAACTAGGTTGTAACCTGAGGCAAAAAACGCGGTATTATTTTAGGTCGATAGAGCGTATCAAATTGCCTATAAAGGGTGTTCCGATAAATATAACATCCCTATTATGTGGTGAAAAGTATCATACAGACACCCCAAAATACTTAAAATACAATGATAATATCTGACGCCCGTTCTTTTAAACGTCCATAGCTGCTATCACTTAACTAAGCATCTCCTTAGTAAGGAAAAATATCCGTATTTGTTATAACTTTTGAAATTAGAAGATTAACAAACGCATAAAAACCAGATGTTGAGAAGATACACCATTTTTAAAATGTTTTAACCAAAACCATCGTAAATAGCAAATCGCGCAGTGTTTAGACTCATTTGTATTTTAATGATTTATTATGTACATACTCGTCGAATTGAAATTAACGACTCCTGAAAACATGTGAGCTGTAAAATTTTTTTATCTTTTATATTCTTATATTGTACTTATAACGCTGGTAAACAAAAATAAAGTTATTTTTTGTGGCATGGACAAAACAAAGGATTTATTATGTAAAACTTGTCCAAAATGGCTATAGATTTTTCTCTCATCCATAGGTTTTTTGCTATAAGACATTATTGTTTGCTAACAAAACATAGCAATAGTTCTATTACACTGATAAATGTTCTCGGAAATTTTTGTTTTAGGCTTTAACAAAATTCTTCCTCAATCCCAACTTAATATGCAAAGGTGGAATTAATACTTTTTGCAATCAACTAGTGGTTCATTTGATAACATTTTTTTAATCCTGGTGTTGGTGTCTGAGATAATGACCTATCCTTCTGTACATAATGACGGTCTCGTGCACGACTATCTCATTCACAAAGAAAACAACAAAGGGCTATCACCTTTAAATCTTCACATATGGCCCACCCATATTCATTATAACGGATATGTTCTAAAAGAACTGGCATGTTTTCGTATGATTCCTTCATATGAACTGCATAAACTATATGTATAGACGGATATTTGTTACCGTTGTGAACCAATGTCGCCTTTAAAGTAAGTTTAGAAGAATTAGTGAAGAGGCGCCAATCATTTGGATCATGTTTCTGTCCTAATGCGTTAAACAAATTGTTGACATCTGAGCAATGTATGCGGCCTTTTTGCCGTTTTCGGTAAAAAGTAATGTTTACGTCATTGTGGTGAAGATTCGATCCATTTTAATCTGGATGCTAAAAATCCTGATTGGGATTTTGATAGATTTAAATCTCGAACTAGCCATTAAATTCGCCCTGTGAAATTAGATGCGGCGTTGCTAAACATCCTGGTAAGTGAAATGAGGGATCTGTGTTTATTTCCTTTATGTTTTCTCTATTATCATGTAAAGAATCAGTGTATTCGAGTTCTTCTTCATGCGAAGTCCAAGATTCTGGTGGCGTTGGAATTAGAAGTTCAGACCATTAAGCCGATGGAAAATTAGAATACTTAACAGTAGGTGTTTAAAAATTACTAGTTTTAAATTCCACACTTTTTTATTTGTAAGACTTTTCGCCAATATTGTTATCACGGAGTTCAGATCTAGCTTTTGATCTGTGTACATCGTGTCGCTCCAACCGCTTTGTCGATAGTTATCGCTTTGTTGAGTGATCCGCTTACATCGAATTAATTACATCTTAATCAGTTATAACTGAAGAAGAGATAGAAGCTATGATCTTTCTTATGTCGTTTGTTCCCTTTCTTAAGGTTGCAGTTCACCGCCTTTAATCTTAGATTCCAGCTAACACGAGTAAATACAAATTTTGTATTCGTTTGTTAACCGTAATTGTTCTAATAAGAATCAATCAACTGATCTCATATCTTTACAGTTGACATTCAATATTGGTATTTTGATATTTAATTGTTTCGTATTCTCGGCATAATTTATTCCCTCTCGCTAGATATTGTAAAATATCCCCAATATGTTTAGACTTTGGTCCAATAGATTCAATATTTGTGAAGCAAAAATAGCAATCTATGACGACATGGTCTTTCGGTTCTCTTCAAACTATTGGTACTCCAAAGGGCATTTTATGATTTTCTCCTTTTAACCAACCTGTTAACAATGTTACACAAGTCTTACAACCGATATGAGGGGCCCATGCTTTGTCTTGGTCTCCAATTTTAACTTCGAAATAAAGTTCGTAAGCTTTTAGCACGAGGGCAGTAAAATTACGTTTTTTGGATTTAAAAGTTAGCTCTCCGCACACATGACAAAAACTGTCGGCACTATTTACACACTGCCTAGGCATTATATTTAAAGTTGATCGCAGTCACAGTAAATTAAAAAACAAAAATTCACGTAAATCTCAACATTTTACTCTTCAACGCAGAAAGTGTAAAAGACTCGGCTGCCGTTTGTCTTCTAATAAATGTAATGATCTCGAAACGTTAGTTTAGATGTAATATACAGAAATATACTAGTCTTAACCGGGTAGAAGCGTCACGACATCATGCAATTTTAAGAAATTTTACCTATTGTAAATTATAAATGTGAATATTACAGAATATCTATGGTTGATAGAAAAATTCTATTTTCAGATTTGATTTCAGAGTATCAAAATACTTTCGAAACACTTAAAAATTATCGTGTCACAAATACTGTGTTTATTAGTGTAATTTAGCCCAAACAAATATATTTCATTAATACTTACGATTATTGTAAATTGACGTACTTGTTCAATTAGGTTGCATGAAAGTACGTAATGTATAATAATATCGAGTAAATGCATCACAAAGAAATGTATACAACTTGACTTCTTTTATAAATAAAATATCTGAAAATCGCTAAGTGTTTTCTAGTTATGGCAATTTTAAAAATCTTTACAATGCAATTTTTACGTGCACGAAAAAACTGCATTGCAAACAGAAATTTCTAAAAGGCAAAGGTTTTTCAAGTTTTATCTTTATAACAATGGCGGCTTTTCAGGTGAAGTAGGTCAAGAGCCTCTTCGCCGAATTTGTCTATACGAGTAGTTATTTAGTATATATATATATATATATATATATATATATATATATATATATATATAATATATA
>JAHWXV010179669.1:0-11312 GCA_024586415.1 Phrixothrix hirtus
ATATATATATATATATATATATATATATATATATATATGTATATGTATATGTATATATACACACCCATACTAATAAATAAGATGCTGAACTTCAACGTGAAGATTCAGTAAAATGCTGATCTACGATCCACGTCTTGCTTAATCATTAATAATAATTTACCTTACTGCATAAGTAATTGTTAATGTATACTAATGTTATTAGTATGTCGTAAGAAGCCCAGAACTATAATAGTGTAGTCATTAGCAGTTGAAAAACCTCTTTTTTGAACAGCTTGACTGATAACAATTCTATGCACCTAGGGATATCATTGTAAATCTTCCCAATGTTGTAGGTAAATGATCTTTCATATAAGGGTGATTTTAAGATCTATCGACAAACTTTTTCTGTTATGACAGAGGCAGAGCCACATATATTAACAAGAATGTGTCATAGAATGGAAGACGTTTTTGGAAAAAACTTTAAATATCCACTGTTTGAGAGCTGCCGGAAAATGTGGATACAAATAAGTACGTCTAGGCACAATCCAATTTCTACTACATATTGCAGGGTATAAAGAATGTTGTTCAGTAGTATAAAGTTACCAACTGTATTTCTTTACTTGTGTAAGACTAATCTATTTTAATGCATAATGACCTACAATTCTGTTCGTTGCATTCTATGGAGACAAAGATTGAACATTTAACATTTAATTAAACACATTAAGTTATACTATAGAACACGGCCAAATTCTTATAAGTACCATTTTAATTTTTAAAATTTGTAAAAACTTGTAAAGGATTTATCATTATTAGACATGCATTATTACGTCTAAGATTATAAATTACATTGATTGTAGGCATTATAAGCACAAAATAAAACAATTTTACGGCATTTTCTGCGTGTATTACATCTTAATATCAAACAACATCTCAGTTAACTTTCCTCATCTTGAAATTTAAGATAAGATATTGATCTTATGAACTAATCTTTAATATTAGCTAATTTATCCATTGTTACACAAACATAGTGTTAAATGTAAAACTATATGTAAGTAAATCAATAAACACAGCGAAATAAATGTTGTTACACTTGAATAACGAAAAACATGAGAAACCATTGCTCAAAATCCTGTGAAAAAGCAGAAATCCTAATAATTTAACACTTTTCAGGGAAAACTAATATCACCGGTTTATTTGTGTTACTGCTTTAGAATGACGTAACAACTGGGCTCATAAATGTTTCATTTAAAACGACATGTTCAATTGTTCGATATTGCAGTGGCTTCCAAATAATTCTGCAGCTTTATTTCGAAACCAATTTTCTTGGAAATGATGAGGTGTTATTTGAAACTCGCCCCACATGTATAGCCCGCATGGGTCCAAACCTACACACGCACTCATACAAGCAGGAGCATGCGTTCCCGCTCACGTGCACCCACTCATCGCCGCACAAACATCGCATGACCATGCGCACGTATGCACCCACATACACACGCATCCACACACGCACGCAATCACGCATGCATGCACGCACGCCGGAACGCACGGATGCAGCCACGTAACACTCATATACTCACACACACGCACATGCAAATGTACACGCTAGCGCACGCACACGCACTCACACACGTGAGCGAGCATCTCTATCCCACACACACAAAGAGACAGAGCAAGAGAGAGACCAATTTCTGGAAACGTGATTTACGTGCTTGCGGGACCGGAAGACGTATTTGCACTAAAATTTCGATATCAAAAATTTTGGACGAAAACAGTACTTTCTCTTTTGTCTAAATTTTGCATAGGGTAAGAGAAAGTAATCCTAAGTAATTTGCGTCCAGCTTATATTCCACATATTTCTCTTTCACATTTAACACGATTTGCACCTGTGCATACATTAAACGTCAGTGTTCCTTGCCTAGCAGGCCCTTTGGTGATTAACACTACGGTGTAACGTTTGGGAGCTCCTGGATCGTTTGCCATGTCCGGTTGGTCTGATTCGTATTTGGAGTAAATTTCTAACTACACAGAAAAGTTATTCCCATGCAGTGCTATTCTCTTACCTCTTTCTAAAACCATTCTTGCTTTATCTATCTTTACTTTGCATTGCATAAGGAGAGGCATTCAGCTCCCATACTGGGGAACTTCAATGACACTGATATCTCATTTTACCTATGCTTTTGTCACTCATTAAAGTTTAATATGATTGTCATCATTGTCGGATTATGTTTCATGAAGAGGTTTTATGAATTGTTTTTGTGCGCATGAATATATAGATATCTATTGAAATTATCAGTCATAAGAGGTGTCGTCAGTTGCAAACTTTATAACGTATTAAAGCCGTAACCAAATTGAAATTATCTTTGCAGCCTGTTTAATAGTTTCAAAATTAGGATAATCGTTTGCTCGCAAAAATAGGACGTAACTTCTTAGTCGTATTTTGAGAATTTCATTGATAGCGCATATGCTGTCAATATCATAGTTATTATAGCATTACAATTTAGAATTATAAATATTTTTAGATAGATTTTATCTCTACCAAAGTCAGGCAATTAAATATATAATTCGGCTGTCCCTGAAAATTGGCCCAAATTACTCTTCTAAATTATTGTAGATATGGTAAATATAATTATTGGTAATTTACATAAAGTACCAATGTATTTAAGCGTGATTAATGCAGAAATATTGGTCTAAGTAGCTTTATACAAATAAACATAGAATGCATACATACATAATCTGTACCTAAAAATTATCAATGGCTTTTACACTAAATAGTTTTACTGTGATACTATGATGTAAAAGCTCTATAAAAAAATTATAAAATTGTAATACAATCGCATGCACTTTATATCCTTTTTAGAACTTGTATAGGGTGTGGGTACGTCCAATGAACTTAAATTTTGATAGAAGGTATAATTTTTAAACACAATCATACCCAGTTAGGTTAGGTAACAAAAAAAGAAAAACTTAATAAGGTATAATTTTGGTACAAAATTAGTCCAGAAATGGGCTGTTTTTATGTACAGTTTATATTTTAAAATGGGCTTACTATTATAAGTAATTCAAATAATATGAAGCGAAAGTAACTGATTATAAGCAAGTGCACTTGGATTACTTCTTGTAATTACGTTATAAATAGTACAATTTTATTATCTATAAATGACAGAAATGTTGCTGTAGAAGTATTTCGCATTATGATGGGCATAAAAATTTAATAACGTTTAAGCTTTCGAGAAAACCTTATTTTGGTATTACAAATAAACTTGGATGCACTAGTCTTGTAAATCTTTATGTTGTACATTATATAAACCTTAGTAAGTAGTTTATTATACCCACAGCTATGTGGATGATTCTCAAGGGACTAGAATATAATAGCTTAATCATCAAGCATTATAGAGCACAGTTCTATAAAACAGCACAATTTAAGAGTAGGCCATTTCTGCCTTAATCTCAAATAATACAAAGGGCTCGATGGCCTTTGTAATGTTTCACAAATTTCAAACCAAAATAACGTTGCTGAATTATCGAAAACTTTTACGATTCATCACTGTTCAAAAATTATAATCAAATAGTACTGAAATACAGATCTTACTGTTTTATCTAAATTTTTTATATCTACGTATGAGACAATCGAAAACTTTGTCATTAATTGTCCCTGTAATTAAATACCTAGATACACATTGTAAATCTGTTTCAAGCTTGCAATTTAAGAATAGGTATTAATGGCGCACGCGAAAACTAGAACGTTCTATAAACCGTATATTTGCCTAATTATGTTCGAATATCTTCCAGTAAAATGAATGTTCTCGATTTTATTTCATTTGAAAACTTGTTTATTTTAACGTGGTAGATAGAACCACGAGTGAGTTTTGGAATTTTGTTTAACTAGTGTAGCGTGTTTAATAAAAGCACTATGGCACATAACCCAAAATTAAATAAGAATATCACTACAATGAAGTTTCGTTAATATGACTACCTTTCATAGGAATGACGATATTGCTGATCGGAAGCGTGCTACAATTAATTTTTCAAGAGATTCTGCGCTATCGACTTCCGAATTATTACATCTCATATAAATATGAAGCACTATTTTGAGCATATCTGTCTTATTCTGAGATCTATTTAATTCGACAACCGACTAAAAGGAGAGAATTAAGAAAATAGTGGCGTTAGACCATACTTCTGCAAAGGTTTTTGTTTCCCAACGTCGCTATGTACTTATTTTCAAGACCGGAGGTGTGCTTTAGACTGTTGTCTTCTTGAAAATTAAATCCATGTACTCGCAACTTTTAAAATGTTTAAGCCGTTCTATTTACACATTACATTATGCATTTCCTTTGCAAGTGCTTACGCAAAAAATATTTGAATTTAATAAATAAAAGAAGTTAGATGCCTCAGTTAGCAATCAGAATTTAAGCAAGAGCTATTCGCTAAAATTACAGTTATGAACAATATATTTTAGTTCATCAATGAAGTTAAAACGCATATGTAGGATAATGTATTTCATTTAAGTCAAATTCTTTAAATGTGTAAATCACAAAAATTCAGTAAATACATAAAATTGGGTAACTGATCATATTTAAAATGATTTTAAAGATTTATTCCCTCGATGAGACCTCAAAACACAAAAATCAATATTAACTGAATTCAAAACTAGGTTACTTAAATAAAACATAAATCGAAAACACCCCAATGTCCGAAAGAACAAAACATTCCCATACACCGACATGGATAATATAATGTAATACTTATATTTACTTGAAATGAATTGAATTAAATAAATTATTAGGTTAAATAGAATAAACATCAAAAAAACTTATCTATATAAAAATAATATATACGAGTATATTCGCGGTGAAAAATAATTCTAACTAGTTATTAAATATGTTTTGCACACTTATCTTTTATTTCACGTAATTTTAGTTTGATTTGGAAAGCAACTGTCAGCTGTATGAAGATAGAATTGTCTTTGATGCAAAAACAATTCTTTTGAATCGATTGCATGTACTAAATTTTTATTTTGATCATCCATTTCTGCATTAGAGGTGTGAATATTTAAAATAGAATTTACACGCATTTCAATTACCTATTAGTACTTCTACAGATATACATTATATTTTCAATGTTTATCTGTTCCTAACTCGTATAGGAGGTTTAAATTCACATTTTCATATTTTATTTATATCGTCAATTAGTGAATATGTTAATTTTGCGTATTTAGGTAGTTGGTACTGATTTTAGCGGAAATCTATATGGTATCACCGTATTAGTAATTATTTAAAATGTATCACCTTTAAAATTATGATTCGGCACTTATATAAAGAAATTCGACTTGTACCATGATGAGAGCATGGTGGTATAAAGATATCGCACTAGACATGAAATTAGAGGACTTGTATTCGTCTTATAACCAAGCGTATTTTTAAAATACGCTTATCACATTTAAAGAAGTATTTATAGTTAATGCTTTCAATATTTCCCTATTCTCATAGCTAGTTTACAATCATTTTTCCGTATCCAGCAGCTTAAAGTTGTCTTGTAATATTTATGGATTTCCCTTAGCATGCTAATGTTCTCTGTTAATATGATACGCAAGTACACGATTGTCTGTTATACTGTATCATAGTTTCTTGAATTTGATTATTTACAACATTATTTTGATTACCTGAGGACTACTGTTCATTATTTGTGTTGGAATTAATCAAACTGGTAATATACACTTACAAGGGAACAACGCCTAATTTGAATGTTGCGATCCGTTTGAAACTTTGCAGCCATACAATATTTATTTTAGCGGCAACCTAAGCCATTTTTTCGAAATATTTCGAAAACGGGGGAAGATAGAAAAAGCTTTCAGTCGGCACTATTCCTTATTTTTGAAGACCATTCAATAAATTTATATATCTTCCTAGTGGCGTATCAAATTGGGGCGATATTAGCGTAAAATTGAAGTAAAACACCCTATATATTCAGGTAATAGAACATCGGATTTCATATTACGAAATGCGTTAAAAAATTCTAGTTAAGCATTTTTTAAGTTTTAGCCTTACATTTATGGGTTGTACAAAAATAAAAAAATTTTGTAAACATGTATATATGTATATATATATATATATATATATATATATATATTGTAACAAAAATGAGAAACAGTAAATGGAAAATTCTAGAATCATCTAGAATGTTTTCTTTATAATAAAATAGATGACGTAATCCGCAAATGACTCATTGCAGTAATTTATGCCTGTCAATTCAATTAGGTCAGCAATGAGTCATAGCATTACATCATTATTATATGCAATATTCTGGAATATTCTATTTCTACTGCTTCTAGAATTTGTCTTCCAATAGTTTAGTTTTTATTAGAATCTTGCACTGTCCATCACTGATATAAATATAAATATACATAAATAGATATAAATGTTTTGCTGTTAGTGGATTGTAAAATAAATAACTAAATATTTAAGTAAATTAGTGTACATAGGTAACTATAGTTTAAGTGAGAATAAATAAACATTGTAAAACAATTAACTAGTTTCGTTACAACGGTATCAGGTGTGGGGTTTGTTTTAAAAGTTGAACCACAAACTCTTTTAATTAAAAGCTAGTGTTAATTGTTTTTATATGTCAGTGATAAGAAGCGCCGAAACACAAAATATGGAGGCGTTGATGGAAATATTGCTAAAGATGCAGCATAAAATGTATTCCAATCATGAAGAAATGAAATCTAATCAAATTAAATTACACGAAAAAATAGATTCCAATCAAGAAGAAATGAAATTTAATCAAACTAAATACAAAAAAGAATGGTATCCATAAATTCAAACCAAAATAAATTGCAAGAAGAAATTACAAAAAAATTAGAAGAGGAAATGCTATCAATTAATGCAAGCCAAAGTAAAATACAAGACGAAATGGGAACGATTAATGCAAACCAAAATAAACTACAGGATCAAATTGAATCAGGCCAAAATGCATTAGAAGAGGAAATAGAATCCAATCAAACTAAATTGCAAAATGAAATTAAGTCTGGCCAAAATGCATTAAAAGAAGAAATTACAAACAAATTAAAAGAAGAAATGTTTTCAATTGATGCAAATCAAAATAAATTACAGGAAGAAATTAAACCAAGCCAAAATAAACTAGCAAAAGAAATAGAAGATGTTACAAATGGCATGTCATCAAAATATGAGGAAGTAACTAGGAAGTGTGACGAACTACATCAAAACTTTATTCTTCTTACCGTAAATAATGAAGTTAGCATGCCTCAGAAGGAAGCGTCTCTAGTTGCTCATGAACAAATAACCTAGCAAATATAGCGCAAGTTGAACATTTTCCTGTTATTGAAAATGGCATGTCAAGCACTAGAAGACACGTTAAAGTACTCACGTATGATGGGAAGACGTCTTGGGCCAATTATCATAAACAATTCATGGCAGCCGCAATATCAAATGGATGGATAATTGAAGAACAGGCAACTGCCTTAATAGTGGCTCTACGTGGGCATGCTTTAGAACTTTCTTCAAACTATACCAGACTATCTACATAATCACTCCTATTACCTTGTGTCACGATTGGATATGCGATATGGAGATAAACATCTGCAACAAGTCTACTGCGCCTAATTAAAAAATCGTGTACAGAAGCTTGGAGGGAATCCCCAGAAATTTGAAGCTGAAATTGCGCGACTAGTAAGATTAGCATACCCAACGGCTGCAGAAAGTTTTATTGAACAAATTGGGGTGCAAACAATTGTCGATGGTTTTACGGATTCCGAAACACAGCAGGCACTTATATTAGCACGTTCACGTGACTTGACTAGTGCATTGGCTCAGGCAGTACAATTTCAAGCTGTCAAACAAGCATCAAAGGGCCACGCTCGCGTACGAATAGTCAAAGAAGTCAAAAATGATGTTGAAAGGCTAGAAGAGACGCTACTGAGTATATCTAAGACCCAAAAACCAAAGGATGTAAACCACAATGCCGGAAGTGCGGTAAATGGGGACATGTATAGAGAAATTGCTAACAGATTTTGAGCAGTCCTGCTGATAACATAACGCATCAGAAAAACTAGAAAGGATCGACGTGAAGGGACCAATATCGATCACTGCTAGCCATGCCCCGGAAGTCACCATTCAAGTGGCATCGTTAAGGCATAGACCGGATAGTCTTTACATTAATGGAACAATTGCAGGGAAGAATTACAAGATGCTACTGGGCACAGGACCAACAAAGGCAACAGTAAAACCGAACATTGTTGGGAATGAAAGATTATTGACGTCACAGCTGCGATTACGTATAGCTACCGGAAAGCACGCAACCGTTCATGGTGAAATTATTACAGACATTGAGATTGGCTGTAGGAAGATAACGCATTGCGTTCTAGTAGCTCATATTGAGGAATCTGTTATATTGGGTATGGATGTAATGTCGGAGTTTGGCTTCGCCTTAGAGTTGAAGAACCACACCATACGGGTTGATGGTAAGGAGATACCCAATGTAGCAACGGGATGACCATGTAATAAAAATAATCCTAGCAGAAAAAGTGACATTACCGTCGAACAGTGAAACAATAGTTATGGGCCAACCGGATGGGGACTTCCGGGTAGGATGTGTAGGAATTTTAGAAACCAGCAATTTAAGTATTGGTAGTGGAATTCTAGCTGGAAGAGCGTTGATCCAAACCTAGGAAATAACGCCTATTTGCTTAATGAGTGTCGATACCTTTCAAATAACTCTAAAGAAGGGCACTGAATTAGAATCATGCACACCTATCTCATCTGTGGTACGTTGCACAAAAGCCAGAGAGAAGATTTTGCCCATAAATAAATTATCTAAACTGCATGGCACACTTGAATCCTTGGATAACGGGTTATCCCTGAAAAAAAGGCTAAAGCAAGTCAGTTGATCCAACGATATACCGATATATTTGCCACGGACGACAGCTTGAAAGGAAGAACAAATGTTGTGACACACAAAATAAATACCGGTGATGCCCAGCCAATACGTCAACGACCAATGAGGCTGCTTTTATCCAAATGAGATAATTAAGGACGTGGCTCGCGAAGGGATAATAGAGGCATCCAGCAGTCCTAGGGCATCGCCAGTTGTACTGGTTAAGAAGAAAAATGGTAGCACCAGATTATGTGTGGATTACTGATGTTTAAATAATGTGACCAAAAAAGATAGCTGTCGTCTACCCAGAATTCACAACACTTTAGACACAATTTCCGGTTCCAAATGGTTTTCGATTCTAGAGATGAAATGTGGTTATTGGCAAGTCAGTATGGAAACTGAACATCGGGAAAGACAGCATTCCCTGCTGGATCTGGTCTCTGGCAATTCACTGTGATGATTTTTGGCTTGTGCAATACACCAGCGACGTTTGAAAGGCTAATTGAATTGATCCTGAGAGGGTTGTCTTGGTAAACATGCCTAGTATACTTGGACGATGTAATAGTAATTTGAAAGACCTTTGACGAACATTTGAAAAATCTCAAAGAGGTGTTTCAAAGACTACAAAGTGCACATCTACAACTTGGTCCAAAAAAGTGCAACTTCTTTCAAAACAAAGTGAAATACTTGCGTCATGTAGTTTCGGAAAAGGGTGTGGTAGCAGATCTAGAGAAAATTAGGTCCGTACGGGAATACCCACAACCGAGAGATAAACATGAATTAAGAAGTTTCCTAGGATTATGTACTTATTATCGACAATTTGTACGTGGATTTGCAGACATCTCAAAACTACTTACAAGACTTACTTAAGATGGAGCAACAGCTGCCAGGAGTCATTTGAAACACTTACACAAATATTTATAACAACACCTATACTTAGTTACCCTAGAATAGAGAGGACATTTATCCTAGATGCCGATGCTAACCACGTCGGCATTAGTGCAGTGCTATCACAAATTCAAGACGGAGAAGAACGAGTAATTGGTTATTTTAGCAAAGTGTTGTCCTGACCTGAGAGGAACTATTGTGTTACGCACAAACAATTGCTAGCGATGATAAAAGCCGTTGAACACTTTTACAAATACCTTTATGGATGAAATTTCTTATTGAAATGGCTCCTGCAGTTTAAGAATCCAGAAGGCCAAATAGCGAGTTGGATTGAACGGCTACAAAGGTATGATTTTGAAGTTGAATATCGTGGCGGAAAAATTCATAGAAATGATAACGCTTTATCAAGACGGCCTTGCACAGAAGATTGCAAGCATTGTACTCGGTTGGAGTCAAAAGTTGAAGATCATCTTGTCAACTTTACTACTGTAAATAGCAAAGATTGGAACCTAGATAATGTTAGACAAGATCGAGAAGATGGCCCAGACCTAAAGGTGCTATTAAAATGGAAGGATGGAGGTCGAAGACCAGGTTGGGAGGAAGTCACCTCTTTTAATCCCATTGTTAAAGCATATTGGTCCCAATGGGACTCCTTGAAAGTGCAGGACGACCCTATAGAAAGACCGCTGGAAGTGATGATGGATGTAAAGCACGAATGCAGTTGGTGGTTTCGAAGAACAGAGTTGCTTGATGGTTTATCAGGAGGACATATGGGAGTAAAGAAAACTTTGGGAAATGTCTGTGAATGATTTTATTGGATGCACTGCAAGGATGGCGTTAAGGATTGGTGTCGAAAATGTGTAATACGTGCATCGGGGAACGGTCCATTGGGGAGGTAAAAGGCACTGTTGCGGCAATACAATGTGGGTAGTCCATTCAAAAAAGCCGCCATTGATATAGCTGGTCCATTTCCAGAAACCGATGCGGTAACAAATACATCCTAATTGAAATAGACTATTTTAGTAAATGGACCGAAGCATACGCTCTAGCTAATCAAGAGGCAGTTACAGTGGCCGAGGCCTTGGCAAAAGTACTGTCTAGCCGTTTTGGGATTTCCTTGGAATTACACTTACAACTTACAACTGTTGCAACTACGCAAAACGAGAACAACTGCTCACTACCCACATTCAGATGGAATCGTAGAACGTAATAATCGAACAATCAGAAGATATTTGTTAAAATTTGTCTCGGACCATCAAAGAGATTGGTACCAGTACTTGCATCTATTCCTGATGGCATATCCATCAGTTGTACACGAAACAACAGGTGAGACCACAGCTAGGGTGTTTTTTGGGCGTGTAATAAGACTGCCGTTTGATTTGAAATTTGGTAGTAAGCCTGAAGAGGATGAGGTCGCTGGAAATGCGTATGCTGAAGGTCTACGAAAGAAACCAAATTCTATTCATGAGAGAGTTCGTAGTAACATCCAGATTGCCAGCGATCGAATGAAAGTCCAGTATGATGTAAGTTCCAAAACGGGAGGATTTCAACCC
>JAHWXV010179684.1:0-10258 GCA_024586415.1 Phrixothrix hirtus
AAATATTTTTAAATATCTAAAATATACATAAATCTTTATAATTATATTAATTTAAGAGCAAAATAATTTTCCTTTATATATTTGAATATTTTCACAGATTGTGATTTAAAATCTGTCATTATAAAATTGTTTCAAATTAGTTTACATGCTCTGACGAAGGGGAAAACATATCCCCGAAACGTTAGCAAATTAAAAAAATATAAAAAAGGAACTTCCTGCTCGTATATAATTAGAAACAAATTCCACTAAATTAATGTTTAGTAGTAAAATTTATAATATCATATAAAGTTCGTATAAAACTATATATATATATATATATATATATATATATATATATATATACAGGGTGTCCAAAAAGTCTGGATACACCTAAATAACTCAGAAAGTATAAGTTTTACAGAAAAATATTTCAAACAAAAGGTTTATCATCCAAAAAGTTCTACTTGATGACAGAATCCGCTTGACCTTGGCTTGACGTTTGTGACCTCTACACAAAGAAAGTTAACATTTTTAAATAAGAACCCCAATTTTTTTGTCATATTCTTATAGCGGACGTCGAAAGCTTTCTAAAGCACTCCACAAGTACCCTACTCCAATTCAAATTCATCGAGTTACGCCAGAAAAACGGTTTGATCCCAAACGATAAACAATTCCAACTACTTGAGATAACATAAGTTTTACGGCATTTTTTATGGAGATTACGAAGATTAATAATTTATCTGACTCTTATTATCTCTCAATTTTACCGATTAAGCGTCACATATAAATGACATTTATAATTGATAATTAAAATGATGTATTGGAATTTCGATTTACTTATTGATTGTTAAAAATGAATTAGGACATTTTTCATTTGATGTAAATTAAAACAATTTCTAATTTTCAATTAAAAATAATTAAAATATTAAACATATGTAAAACATTGATACACGCATATGTTTGACATCTTATTTTTTGGTTAGGAAGAATTCCCTAGACCTTTTTAAATTTTTACCGCGCTGGATACGCTCTTTTTCTATCGCACGATATTTTAACTTATTCTTCTTTTATAAAATTCGCTTTTTACGTGACTTTAATAAATTATTTCCCGACTAAAATCCTTTGAACAACTAATGTACATGGTAATGCATATTTATTACATAGTATTTCATTAAATGTTATCAAAACACAGCAAACCCTGACAAACTATTATTTAGAATGTAAACGTTTGAAGAAAGAACACTTTGGATATCGATAAATCTTTAAAAGGTAAGTATATGTGTTCCTTATCATTGTTTTGAGAAGCCCCCAATAACTGCTGTAGGTATGAAGGAATGAATATAGAATCGATATATTTACACATTTAAAACTCATTATTGAATGGAATTCTTAATTAACAAACGTGGTTAGAGACACCTTTATACACTCTTACAACAGCCAAAACGAAATTTTTGAAAAAATGAGAGAAATCAAGAAAAGTTTACTTTTTAACTCTATCACTTTTATGGTTTCCGCACTTTAAATGTTTCCACCCTGTGTATTCAAAAATATCGGTTTCATTAATACCTACGTGAATGCCATAATACCATTCATTATGAAACTTAGTATCACAATGAATGGATTATAGTACTGAGTACTGTAATGAAATTTATCAATAGTGATGAAAACTAATAGTGTTATAAATAAATAACTCATTAGTAAGGAAACGCTAACGAGCCAAGCTAATAGTAATATAAATTCTGATTTTTGTTAAATATGCGAGTGTGATCATTTCCTTAGTAACAAATTGTTATGCCTAATAATATTTTTCATTACTTTGTTCAAAAATTGCATTACAGTACTCAGTGTTATAATGCGTTCATTATACAACTCAATTTCATTATGAATACCATTATGACAATTAAGTAGGCCTTTACAAATGTATTATTATGACATGCTATCAGATAAATATCTATTATAAAACGTAACCGAATTATTGCAATATGTACTTTGCAGAGTTCTCTTTATTCTGAAAGCATCGTGTTTCCATAGGTAAGTGTAAATACATTTTCTTCGCTATTTTTTGGTTCCTTGCAGAATTTTGGAAGGGATTATTACCTGAAGCTCCTGAAACTTTTTGCTTATTACCACACACTTCAACAATTTGTCATTGCTGCGTTGATAGACACATTTAAAACTTTAACACTTTAATGCCCAATTTGTTTTAAGTGTAACCAAATTATCGCCTTATGAACCTTTTGACAGTTGTTGTATGTTAGTATTAGACTTAGACGCTCAAGCTAACAACTAAGGTTAAACTCAAAAATTGTAATTGCAAATATTTTGAAAGCTGCGCAGTTTATAAAAATTCTTGGTTAGAACCTTTTTCCGTGCATATCATCTATCATTAATGTTAAATCCCTTATTTTGCCGTTATCCCAATATCTAATTCTATAACTCATGAGATATATGAATAGTAAGTAAACTATATTAGATGCTGTCTCAGCAACTTACTATTCGTTAAAGTTAATTATTGGGATTACAGCAAAACATTGAAAACCTTTGAGTCAAAAGTTAGGAGCGTTAAAAATCTGGTACATAAAATAAACAGATTCTGTTGAGAAACAGATATTGGCATCCAGAACCACTAGAATCGAACTGTTTTAAAATAGCTTTTGTATTTATAGCTCGATAAAGCACATCATATTATATTAGAAGAAGACAAGCTCCAAAATCGCATTTGAGGACAGTATTTCCAGCATTTTTCATTTTACGGCCATATTTTTGTCATTAGAATTATCTGAGGGGTAATATTTACACAACTCATTGAGATTTTGTTTCTGATCCATGAAATCTGATTCCAGTATCCAAGTTGAAGGGGTTATACCATATTTGAAAATCCGGATGTAAGTTGCTATCAATTAGTCCGGATTTTAGACGTTCCACTTTAACATACCTTATGAATACATCTTTATATGAGAAACTCGTTTAGACGAATGCCAGAATTTATTAGATCCTAGTGATATTTATTTTACATTATCCGTGAACAGTATATAAAATAAATTAAACTGTTAGAAGAAGTGGGTAAAAATAATTAAACAGCTTGCGTCTCTATTGAGATTTATTTTTATACTTTCAATTAATTCACACAGGAAGAATGCTTACATATCTAAACAATTTATTTTAGAAAGCAACAAAAATTGTAGAATATTGAGGTAACCAGGTACATTAAAATAATATTTAAAATTTAAAATCTGTTACGAGATAAAATTTGAAGTAGATAATAATTATCAGCTTAAATTTAACTTGACGTTTAGACTTGTCTTATTTTAAGATATGCCTCACAAGTTGCAATTAAATATTCAGTCAAATTTGACTATAGTTTTATACGGAAGGCAATTAGATCATTTATATTAATTATTTATACATATAATTATAGTAAATTGGATGTATAACTTTTTTAAATTAATTTAAATCATTTAATTTATGGCAGATACAATTTTTTTACGTGTTCCCTAATATAATATTAATAATACTTATAGCAATAACTACCGACTGGCTGACTATTTTAGAAAACCGTGAAAATAAACGTTTGTGCTTAATAAACGATATTATCGCTTTTAATTTATTAAATTTTATTCGGCAATGCAAATATAATATAAAGACAATTTTTGACATCAATAACATAAATAGTCACTTAATGGAATAATCAACTGTTACCCTTGCTTATTGTGCCTCAGTGAAGGAAGAATCGCTTGATCGCTTATCTTAAAACCTTATTTTTCAAATATTGATTAGTTAATTAAATTTAATATAAAGAATCTGTAGAACAAATAACTATTGATAATGTTTTAGAATATAATGTAATTATCATGTTACTCTTGTTGTCAGCTGACACTATTTAATTGCTATGTATGATTTTTATTTAATTTATTCTATTTTCTATGTTAGGTATAATTATGGTTTTGCTCTGAAAGACATACAACACAATGAAACTAAATTAACTAAATGATTCGCGTAGTTGATTATTCAAAATGCTTTCTAATTGATATTTCTTGACCGTCATCATAGTCGAAAGATGTCAATTTTATTGTTTTAATTTTTCAATATTTGACTGGATTATCATTAGTTGCACTAGTTAGTTTAAAAGTTGGTAACTAAAATTGAACCACCAATTCTATTGTTACTTCGGTTAATTATAAGTTCCAACATCTTATTAGACTATTTCTGTGCCAAATATAATTTTGCATAAGTGTATTATTGTTAATTTACGATGCCTCAGTATTTTTGCTATTTTAAATTTAAAATTGAGATCTTAGTCACGTGAAACATATATGCTTCAGTTTATGGTATTACTAAAGTACGAAATTTTCTACATTATGGGGAAGCAAGGAATTAAATATAAATTTCCCATAGTTTTCAACGAAAAATGCTATGAATCAGAAAAACTTAGGGGCTGATGTTTGAAAATCTTGAGATATATCTTCCAGTATTTAATTTAAAAAATCGAATTAAAATTTCAATTTGGATATTTGTTGCCACAAAAATGCCAAAATATTGTTTCCGTATCTTTTACAGGTTCTCTGAAAATTGCATCTACCATTTTTTCAATTGAAATGCAAATATCTTCAAAACGGCTAATTGTGAACATAGAGTTTATTTCACAAAGTTGTCCTAAAATTTTGGGTAGATTTCATTTTCATAATAGATTATTTGACATTCTATTTGAAATAAGATACTTGGCGGTATAACCGGAACTGATAGAAAGTTTAAAATACTTTTAAAAAATTAGCACCGCCGATAACCCTTTTATCTAACATTTTTAAGTCCATAGCCCGAAAGCTCGTCGCGCACTATCCTATACAATATGTAATATTTATTTCTAATAAAATTTTATTGTACTTATAACGTTTATTTCGGTTATAGATATTATACAGCTGTTATTTATTCAGCTGCTATGCCTTTCGACTATGCTACAGTCAGAGATTTGGTCGCAGGTTAGCGATTTACTTATGAAGAGGCTCATTATTTTTTTGTGGCTTTATGATCGTGCACATATTCTGAACGCACTTGTGTATTATTTTGAATACGTAGGTTATACTCGTCTTTTATTTGATATGGCTTTATATCATCAACCTGTGTATTATGATTCAATTAAATTCACATTACGTTTTAAAACCATATATTTAATATGTATGTTCAACGATCATATATTTACAGATCTCTATTCTACATTACTTTCTATGATGTAAAATCTACTCATGCATTTTATTTCCATTCTAGCTACAAACATTCTGTATAGTGCGGTTATAAAACAATAGTTGCAGAAGGTTAGTTATGCTGTGAACATTTTGCATTAAAAAGATAGTTTAACATCGTGCAAGTGCGTGCTTTTAAAGATTTATACCAATGTGAGTTAATTAATACGTATATGGATGGGAATTTCATTTAAGACCGTTAACGTCCTTGTCTTAAATGCTGTTATGGGGGATTTAAATTGTTCATTCTAAAACTGGATCGTCTTCGTTTTACAATAAACAACAATCTCACAGTTTCTTTAAATCGTCCGCAAGAAACTGCTTAAATCTGCTTTTAAGAGGGTTACATAGGAAGTTTACGATATGTATTATAAAGGCGAATTGTCCCTACTTTATAATAAAAGTTTACCTGTAGGCCTCTTCAAAATGTACCTAGGCAGTCGGGTAGAAAGATTATATATATATTAATAGTTTCGATTAGATTCTCCTTACTAAAACTAATAATAATAACGTTTATAGGTACGGGGTTTTTGTTAGTTTGAGGACGGGATAAGTTCTAATTTTTCAATGCATTTGCATGGCTATTTATAGTTGAAGTTATCTTGATTTCTTGTAAATCTAGCCCTTCTACAAATATTTAATGTTTGGTGGGGCGTTTTTAAACTATTGTTAAAATTCTTCTGGAATTTTCTATTATTACATCTTTCTGTAATTATTTATAGTAATCTACTTATATTTATCATAATTTACATGTCACTTAAATTAGTTTCTAATTTTATCCCTAGATGTCTATATAGGTATCATCTGAAAAGAAATTGTTTAAATGATACATTCTTTATCAATTATCAATTTTTAAGAATTCTTTTATATCATATTTACAGTCAATTCTATGTATCTATTTAATCATCTAATAAATAACTTTGATTAATTTCTAGGAATTTAACATTCATTTATTTGAAACCTTGTGTTTATCTATCACATGTTTTAATCTTATTTTCTACGTATTTAATTACCCTAATAATTGGCGAAGTATTTGTTTCTTAACTAGTCGGTAGATTACTTTTAATAAATTTGGTTATTATTAGTTCCTTTTAATTTGCTTTGTGGAAATTTTATAGAAAGAACTAATAATACAGTGATCTGACGATTCGTTACATACTATGTATCTAACAACATTAAAAATATTCAATTACTGCATAAAACAGTTCCTAAGGATAACTATATCTAAACTATTAAACTGGTGAATATTAAATTAAATCTAAATTTAAAATTTGAAGATTAGCCAAATTACCAAAATTAGTTCCGAATCTGTAATAATAATATAAATGAAAATATTATATTTAGTTGATATAACTTCAACTTTAATTAAATATATACAAGGTGGAGCGTAATGTCTAGGTAATGTTAATATGGCGATTCTGCTTAGGATAGTTCAGGGCAGTTCTTGTTCTTCTGCGGTAGATGATAATATGCAATTTCATTCGTTTTTAATCGCGAAACCTTATTGCAATGTGATTTACTATAAAATGTTGCTTGTTGTTGATAGTTTCATCATATCATTATCTGTCGTTATATTCCTAATATAATACGCAATTACGAGTTCATGTTATATATTAATAGCAATAAATTAGTGTACAACGTCTAATACGCCGATATCAGTATGTTAGCTACAGAAAAATAATTATGGAGTTAGTTCATTCTTAGTACACAATCAAAAACCTTAAGGTAAAGCAAAAGTCATTTAAAACATGAAAAATTTTAATTGAGTTCAAGCAGTTCTACAGCAAAACTCTCAGTGATCTGCTCGGCGCCATACTCACACATTAATATCAACCAGGATCTCTTCACTATATTTGGAATAACTGAAAGTTGTACAAGAATTTTGCTCCAATCGCCCGCAGATGACGATGATATACTGTGCCTAATTTAAACAACGATTTCTGAGAATTACAATCTGCTGATGTATCGTTGCAGACAAAAAGGGTATTATAACACTATATGTTTTCATCAAGATATGAATATTCACTCCCACTGCCCGGATCTATACAGCTAGGAGGTGATAGTTGTTCCTGAATTGACTTACATTGCATTTCGTTGAAGTCTAGCGGTTCTTCAAGTTTATCAACCCGTTACCTTTAGATTTATATCTTTGGGACTACACAGAAATGATCTTGGTGACTTATCGACAAACTATTGAAATTAAAAGTCACAATCTGTGCAGAAATTACAACAATTAAATTCTCCTATAATCATCTACAAGATTGTGAGATCAAAGAAGAGAAGCATTTACAAGACGATATTTTGAGAAAATGGAAGTATCATTGATACTTATATAAATGGCAAGTACTACACGTTATTTATAAATACGTCATATTTTCGGGTACGTCGGTATTTTTTCACGGTGCATTATTAATTTTGTTGTATACGTCATCCTAATAGACGGATAGATCATGACCAAAAAACACATCATACGTCAGATCTCCTAGAAACTTTTATGAGTTTAGTTTATTAATATATAAATAGAAATCCGGCGGGCTGACTGCTCAACATCGGTCTGCAATATGCGTTTTGATTTTTTAAGTTGTTAATAAAAGAGGGTTGCTCATCATACTTCAAATGATTTAAAATTGTAATAGAATATTATTTACAGCATTTTAAAAAGAAAATCAAGGTTACCAGCCCATTTTCATAGTATTCATGTCCTGCCAGCGCATATGAGCTGTCCCTTTGACAGCACATTTGTGCTATCATAAATAGATGAAACATATAGCGCCCACCCATTATGATGATAGCATCATATAAAAAGTTTTGAAAACGCTATTCCCGTAAATGCGAGCGAGACAGACGTATGTGGATACGGGCGCGCGAGAGATGGCGTATATCATACATATGCTTTTTCTTTGCATAGTCTTGCTTAAATGAAAAGAATTAAATAAGATTCCTTCGTGAAAAAATTGAAATACAGTTTTTCTTTATTAAAAAAGTATAAACAATAAACACGGTATTAACATCTAACTTTAAAGTGAAAATAACAAGAAAGACCTGTAAAATATTATATTTTATTTAATTTTTCTCAGCGGATGTTGACTCAGAGTCATAATAATCAGTTTCAGTATCCTCGGCTTCAGTATCTAGAAAAAATATCATGATATTAAAAACCTGAAATTTGGAATATTTCTGGCAACAAATGAAGATGACTTAACGATGGCTTCAAGGACTAATGGAGGAAATTGACCGCCGTCAAACCATTTGAAAGCATAATGTCCTTCATGTCTCATCCAACCATTAAATTCAGGAAGACGGCGAATCAGAAATTTTAAATAGGGGTTCCGCCATATATTTGCAATATATTGTATTCGCAATAAATGTTCGTGGAGCTCAGCTTTACATGAGGGTAAGAACGACGCATTGAAACTTTCTGGCCATTTTTGGAAGGGTTCAATTCATGCTCGAGGCTTTATTAATTTCTTAGATATTAAAGTTCATCGATAATGCCACAATCCGAGCAAATAAATCCCGCTGTAAGCGTATATCGTAGATCTTGTTTACAAATTTTACTTTACTATTCACTGCATTGGGAGAAAAACTGTGAATTTCGACTCTCGTGATGGATTTCTCAAGTCGCTCCGGATCTATAGAACACTGAATAATAAACTCTTCTCTGAATTGGTTTCCTGATTGCTCCACATTGAATAAATAATTTTTAACCTGCAAAGATGCTGCCTTTCCTATTGCGATATTGAAGAGGAGGTTCTTATCTACGTTGTTATCAAAAGTTGTGATAAAGTTTTGCAGTTGATTGCAATCTCTTTTGATTACATGATGCGACCATCTATTCATGATATTACAAATATGCTGTCAAAGGGGCAACCCATATGAAATACGTTGACTTATACTTTTATTAATGCACTTTCAACATGAGCTGGCTGGAAATCAAGACCATGAAAACGGACTAGCAACCTTGATTTCCTTTTTAAAATGCTGTAAATAATTTTCTATTAAAATTTCAAATCATTTGACGTATGAGACTAGCCCGCTTTTATTAACAATTTTAAAAATCAAAACGCATATTGGAGATCGTTTTTGAGCAGCCAGCCCGCCAGATTTCCATTTATAATAAACTAAACTCACAAAATTTCCTAGGCAACCTGAAGTATGATGTATTTTTTGGTCAAGAGCTTTTGGTTCATAAGACTTTTTATTTGTTTGTATGTATTGAAATAGCTATTTAGGAGAAAAATAATTATTTATATTTATTAAGATACATACATTTATTTCTTGTCATTGCTACAGGTAATATTTTTAGTGTAATACCCTTTAATTACTAGATATGAAGAATTTTAAGAATTTCACTAAATCCTAATTTATGTATAAGAATTCAAATGATGACGGATAATAGCATAACAATCCTTTAATTTAGCAATTATCTACGAATGTTCCAACTAATAAAAATGCCTGGAATGTGCATACTTTGCTTCTTACAATACGCATATACGTGACTATATTTACGCTCTCAATTAATTATTTAATTAAATACATATCATTGATACTGTTTTTAATTATGTTTAGTTTAGATTACAGTCACATCCTGAGGTCTTTGCATTTTATTCTATTTACCATACAGTAGCGTTCCGTGAGTCTGCTCATTAAATCATTTTTTAATCTTTTTACTCAACGTGTAACTCCATAGCGAATACAATTTAATTAACGTAAGCATTACCTAACCCTTCTTGAGTATATATTATTACATTTTAGTCTATTCTAAACATAATGAATTAAACATTCAAAATAATTATAAAAATTATTTATGAGATAATGTAATTAGTTCTATGAAAAAGCAAATCCAAAATCAAAAGTTTGAAGAAGACAACGTACTTAATCACAATCTAATATTTATTTACAATTTGTTATAAATACCTTAAATACTTTAAAATAAACTTTATACGAGGGTTGCCTTTTCAGTAGTTACAAAAACTAGGAAAGAAAACAAATTTTTTGGAACAAACTGTTTTATTGTTTTTCAAAATATTCACCTTTAAGTT
>JAHWXV010179685.1:0-24249 GCA_024586415.1 Phrixothrix hirtus
TATATATATATATTTAGTTTTATACGAACTTTATATGATATTATAAATTTTACTACTAAACATTAATTTAGTAGAATTTGTTTCTAAATATATATGAACAAGAAATTTCTTTTTTATATTTTTTTAATTTGCTAACGTTTCGGGGATACGTTTTCCCCCTCGTCAGAGCATATAACCTAATTTGAAACAATTTATTACTATTAATATTACTGAATAATTATATTCAGAATTTGGGCATAATAAAGAAAGATGGTTGAACAGGAATTTATTATCACTTGCTTACGTTACGGGAGTTAATATATATATATAAAAGTAAATGCATATTATTTATCCTTATAAATAAAGGCACAGAATAAGAAAGATCTTGTTGAGCCACCGCCGTGAACCAATATACCAAATTAGTGTGATGTATTTTGCGTAGCTGCCATTCAAACTGATTGTATTAACTTTGTTGTTCATAAAAATGTCCCTGTATTTAATTCACAGCTGCTGTTTATTTGGTTGGTCCTTCACATTTATTTAAAGCTGCAGTCAGGGTTGTCATATCTATTTTTTGATTTTATACATTTGCCGGCTATATTGATTGTCACGTTCTGATATATTTCCCGAACTGATGTGATTGTCATAATAACAAGAACATTATACTTGTACTAATATTGTTATGAAACGGACTAAAGATTTGATATGAAATTCTAGCAATTGGTTGATAGTTGTCGTTAGCGCAAAATATAGTGCACGACACGCGATCTTTAAGAGCTTTATTACAACATGTCTCAAATATTAGTAAAACTCGGTCCTTCGGGTCTCGCTTTTCCAACTTTTCTCGACCTGTTATAAGGCACTTACGGATATACTATTGTGATAACTAAATTAATGGAGTTCATTAACTAATGCATATAGAAAAGGCGCATCTACCACTGAGATGCTAGTTGTGTATGCTAGATTTTTATGTTGATCTAAAATAAATTATTAATTAGTGTACGTTTGCATTTAAAATATTCGAACGGTAACAAACAATTAATTTTACAAGTGTAAAAAAGGTTAATATGTTGCGATGTTATTACTTATCAAATAACAATTGCCGCAAAAGTGTTACTTTTAATGTAAATTAATTTCCTAATAGAAGATTCCCATATTGTACAACATTTTCAAACGCACACAAAACATTAAAAATATTGGGAATTTCGCGAAACGCAAAACCAGAATACAATTATAGAAGGGATGCTAGGAAAAATGGTTCAATCAACATTTTAGCCTATTTTAAAGCACTTCCAGACTCTTCCATAAGAGACGCCGTTCAATATCGGGATATAAAATTTTGAAAACACTTTTGTTGCGTGCATTAGGCAATTGTTTCACGGCAATTTAACAAAATATTCTATGCTGTAACTTAACTGTATCTACAATTTTGAGTAGAGAATTTAACTATCTTTAAGAATCTGTATCTAAAATTAAAAATTTCATGTTACTGAAAATAGCATATCGTGAATATTTAATTTTTACGTAAACTTAAATAGCTAACAAATAACCTTTTCTCTGCCGTTTTCTAATATTCTCAAAATGAAAATGTTATAAGCTGTTCAATGAAAAATCAACTATCCTGCATTATAGCACTCGATTAGTTACTACGTGTTATGTATCGTAAAATTTAAATTGGCCTGTTTTTGTTTACTGAAAATTAATTAAATCAAAAATCGACTATTCGACGATGTCAAATTCTCTGTTGTGACGACGTTAACTGAGAAATTTTCTACAAAATTGTTACAGAGCCCATTTACGAAACCATTCTAAGACGTAAATTTTCTTGATTTTTCAACAAAATTGTTGCAGAGCCCATTTACGAAACCATTCTAAGACGTAGATATTACTGACGTAGCGTTTCATTATTAAGCAAAAATGGAAAAACAAGAAGTACATACTTAGGAACATGATTATTATTTACTTTTCCCCCGCTATATTTGCACTACCAGCAGAATGAGTTCCTTCACCTCGTGCCGAAACGTGCGCATTTAGGGCAAATTTCAAAGGAACTCTGTTTCCAAATGAACATACATTATTCAAAAAGCACACGCTGATCATTCCAATTAAACATTTTCTACCACTTAATGCTACCAAAGCAGCCCAATAGGAAACATTATGCATTTATTCAGAAAACATCTTTAACTTGCCAATTTGAAGTTTTAGTGTGTAAAGCTAAATTGAGTTAAATGGTTCATAAAATAATATAATGAAGTTTCTATCCTATGTTAAATTTCGTATTCAAAAATGTATTCCGAACACCTGATACTATTGTGTTTGGGAATACCATGGCGGTTTAGTATAAATACGGATTCTGCTAAGATATATATTATGTATTGAAAGTATAACATATTTTAGTAGAATCTGTATTTATAATAAACCGCCATAGTACTCCCAAACATAATACCATCTGGAGTTCGAAGTACTTTTTGGAATAAGAAATTTAACATAGGATAGAAACTTCTTTATTATCCATTCAACGGTTTAATCTATCAATTACTGCTAGAAAAGAATAATGTGTACTGTAGATTTCTTAAATTTTAATATTTAATATACATATATTTGGCCAATCCAGAAATGCGTTATTAAATTTGTAATTAATAAGTAGAATCCATCCTTCCTTGTAGTGGGTTTGTTATTTTTATTACACATTGTAATTAATAATTTGGAATGCATAAGATTCGATTGTATTGAACGAATTGTGTGAAACATTGATTTGTTTAATATATTAATGGTGCTAAGAATTGAATTATTTGACAGGAAACTTTAAAAGTTAACAATAATTTAAATATTTGATTTGGATTATATAAGGTAAGTTTGAAAGTTTCAGTGGCGTTCCTGTAAGGCTACTCCTTCTGTTTTCTTTAAGCACACTTACCGACGCATTATTGGCAAATCAAAGCTATTTTAGGACCTTCGCATCGAAGTTTTCTCGCATATCCTTTTTTAAATAATTTGACTTTAAAGTCAGTGGCACTCTTAATTAGTATTTTCCCAATATCGTCTATGTTTAAGTGACTTCTGGGTATCAAATGACACCTTTGGTAATTATTATTCCCAAGCCCGTTCTCCGCAAGCTGCTGTCGGAAATTCAGAAAATTCGTATGTTGCAGTAACATTTTAACGAATTTAACGTAAATTCATTCTGTGGCTCATCAAAACTTTTGAAATAGAAAAGGGTTTTAAGAATGGGTTCTTTTACCACAATGAAATGAAGAGGCTGCCATTAAGATGGGAACTAGTTATAAGTTATAAACAATAGTAGTAGTTATATTGTAATTTAAATATTAAACATTATAAAAATTACTTTGTTAAGAAACGTAGAAAACTTTCAGGCATACCTATTATAACTTAATATTTCGACTGCATTCGCAATAAATAGCGTAGTTTATAAATGCTCCGATCAAAACGTGCTACGGTGGTTAATCCTTTAAAAATAATTTAACAAATTGAAAATGCTTGTATCAGGTTATAACTATCTCATTTGGGATTCATTCAACTGTTTCCAATTAGCAAGAACAACGATTGTAGATGTAGTTAATAATACAATTTTTAATGGCCGTTGCTTTTATTAGTTCAGCTTTTATACTTTCATTTGTACTAACGGCTCGGCCATAATTTTCTTATAAAATAATAAAATTTATAGAGTAATATGTATCGAAAAGTGATTGATAACTATATTATTTCCACAGTTTACGCAGAATAATTGTGTAATAGAGATTTTCTTTTGATCTATTGTACTTTAATTATTTAAATTTCTATCACGTATAAGTTTAAATATCCAATAAAATAACTTCAGATATTTTAAAATGTAATTCTTATTTGTACTAAATCTACATTTTTATAGGACAAATTTATTAAATTGCTTGGTTTTTCAAATATAGAAAGTTTTTGTTTCGGTTCAGCGCACAGTATCGTTAAATTATTAATTTAGGACCCAATCAACTTTATAACCTAAAATGCAATATCATAAATTTTATTTTAAATGAATACCATAGGTTTTCTAACGAATTAAATTGCACAATTGTTTTAATTTTCTATAAACAATTTGATTATGTTATTAAACAACTAAATTAAAAAGTTGTAAAACGGTTCAAATTAAAACTTTAACTTAGTCCACATCAAGAAAGTTTTGAACTGAACGAATAGTTGGGATAATTATAAAACTAAATTAAAAGTACATATGATTCATGTAATTAAGAGATCTCGCAAAATGAATACAAGGGTATGTGAAAGTACGAATTTAAATAGCAGAAAACAATTCCCTTTGTATTTGCACAGAAGTACTTCACACGGCCAAACATAATTTCCACGCTGTTTATATATTCAGGGGTAGTTTCTCTGTTGCTACAATCTTGCTAAATATTTATGCTGCAATAATCATCGTAATACGCAATAGAACAGAAAGCATCTCCATACAAACAACACAAGGTTGTAATACTTATGAATCGCAGTTGAGGAAAATACTCAATGTTAATAACAACCACTACAGGACACGTAAATAATAACATTAATTTTGCAATATTACTAGTGTCTAATTGAATGCTTTAAACACGGATCAAAGAGACAACTGTAGTAGATAAAACAGCATTCATTACAAAGTAAATGGCATTTAAATTCAACCTTGTAATAATAGCAAAGCTGTGAGATCTAAATTTTTAAATAAATCATTTTACCCAAACAATTTAATGTTTAATTGTTTCACAATGTAAAAATACTTGGATTAGAAAGATATTCGTAACATATTCACTTAAAATGCAGTTATTCTAATATACCGAAACGTATCATGAATTATAAACTCAATTAATATACATGGTGTCTATTAAATACGAGCCGCTGCATTGGAAGTGTGCTCCGCTCATTAAATAAATAAAAAATTCAATATAAACTTTGGTGCAATTTGACTTCCTTATTAAGATACAGGCACCCAAATAGGCTGTAACTTATCGGCGTGAAATAGCAGTACGGCAAATGAAGAATCGTTTGCCGTTGAGCAATCAAACTTCGGTTGATAATGGGGGTGGGACCTTGTTTTGCCCATATTCAAAACGTTTGTTTTTGTTTTTGATAATTTGCTACTGCTGCCTTTCGCAACAATACTTAAAATTCCTTCATATCAAAGGTAATTATTATAATTGTTTTTTGTCAAAACTGAAATTCATTAACGTATTGTCTAACGTTAAAATCCTTAAGATCCCTATTGTTTCATTTAAATGTTAATTATAATTTTTTTTAGAACATAAGAGCGCCGACGTAATATTGAAAACCCGGTAGATCAGTAAATTTAATTGGTTAAACTGTCAATTAATAATATTCTATTAATTTTTATAGATTGATTTATTTATTTTTAAGTAATACAATTACACTTAAAATCGTTATTGGTGTAGTATCCTTAATATTTGATTTCGCTTATTTAATCATAAGTTGTGATTTATTTGCCACTTAAATAATAAGATCTTAAATTAAAATATCCATAGACATAGTAACAAGAAAAGGTTTTTACCTGGAGTGAATAAATGATTGTGAATACAAACTTGCGAGCGTCATATTATAATTAGTTCTATTCGGCTACATAAATAATGCCTATTGATTTGACTGTGGGAACCAAAAAAAACTCATAAAATTGCACGAGTCGAGTGCTGCAACGAAGAGTTTCACTGAAATGAAAAACAAAATCGAGGCCTGCTTTATGATGAATATCAATTTTTTTTATGGACACAAAGTTATAGATTGGCAAGAAGACGTCCTGAGAAATAAAAAATTTTCAGGTTTCTATACAACGCAAACGGTTCTCACTCGTATGTGATGTTATGAAGGTTCTCTGTCATAGAATAAGAACTTTTCTAACTGTTATTTTAGAAATATTAAATGCAATTCATGACGTGGCGGAATCAGTGTTAACGCATTTACTTTAACAACTGGAAAATCTAATTCCCAGCAGGGTCAAACGCGTCCGGAAGGATTACGATAGAATTTCTAGATAATGCTATTATTGATGTGTCTCCATGGCCTTCACATTCTTCGAATATAGTAGAACGCACCTTAAGTGCTTAAAAACCGTCTCCAGACAGTGAAGATATTCTCTAAAGACAAATATTAGAATCTTGGAATAGTATACCATTACTTACAATGGCTTCGCTTCTAATTGACTAGCTCAATGTGTTAGAAACAAAAAAGAATCGACGCGCTTGAAATGGATCTTGCTAGCATGTTTATCGTTTATTAGTATGAATTAAATGCAATGTTTTTTAAAGTTGCATTAGAATTTATTAAAATATAGTGGATGTTCATTTATTTATGGTGGTATACGAAGGTATACATATTTTTGTCCGTGGAAGCCGTGTTTGCACAGACTAATCGGAGCGTGCGTCGTTGCATGCAAATCAACTATCGACCGAAAAATCAGTCTATGTTCTACCTATACGAAGTTTGGCCTCGCTTCAATCTAGGTAAATATAACGCAAGCAAACTTGGCCACCAATTATTAAAAAATTAAACTATTTATCATGGCTCAGTTCGTTTGCACCTTAAACCGTAAAAATATAATGCAAGGGCCAAATATGCCCAACATTGAAATAATATGATTTCGTTATCGGCATCAGAAAGAGCATCGCTTGTACCCGTTTACGAGGGCCGCTGCTTTAATTTTGGGATAGTAGAAAAGGGATATACTTAGAATTTAAAAAATTGCTTTATTGCTTTCAAAACATACCCTTTACACTTTATTCACTTTTTCATGCGATTAAACCTATTGTCATAACATTCTTTCCGGTCAGAAGTAGGCACACCCAAAATTCCATTCTTGAACGCTTCAATTGCGTTGAAAATCGTTGACTACGGACGCGATGTTTGAGTTTTGTAAACGTGAAGGACTTTAGGACTTAAATAGTGACTTTAAGGAAGATGAGACATTAATTCCACTTTTTGACTAGCCAAATAGTTCACAGTATGTCGTGAAGTGTGTGAGCTTGCATTGTCGTGATGCGGAATGATTCATCGTTTTTTATTTTTTTCGTATTTCAGACAAAACATGTGGTAAGCAGATAGTGTATACCACTCAGCATTTACAGTTTTATGGTCTTCTAAAGGTGTAGTAGCCACATGATCAGCTTTTGATACAAAACAAGGGATCGTTTGTTTGTAAACACAGAGTACAAACAACTTTAATTTTCTTTGCTTCATTTTGAAACACCTAAACAGTCGACTATTGTTCGTATCAAGATCATAGGCATATATTCAACTTTCCCCATTACGACAATGTTGTGTACTAAAGTTTTATGTATCTGAGATGAACAGTTCAAATGTTTCTCGGCACCATTTGACACAAGCCTGTTTTTGAGCTTCTGTAAAATTATGGGGAATCCATCGTAAACATAATTTTTTACGCCCTAGTACTCATATACAATTTGATTTATTTGTTTCATGTCGATGTTTAAGGATGACTAAATTACTCAATAGATTACATGACGATCTGCCTTTATCATTTCTCGCACGGCATCAGTGTTTTCTACTATTTTTGATGTCGTTGGTCGTCCTTCACGAACTTCATCATTAAGGTCACTACAACCGAATTTAAATTCTTGATACACATTTCTTCTTAATGGTATCTCATCGCCAAATCAGTTTTTAGATCAGCGATACACTTCTTTTCACTTTTTTTCAATAGTCAATAAAACAAAATCATTGTTCAAAAATGTTCAGGATATAAATCTATGTTTTTACGCGTTTTGTTTACTTTACAATTATTCTGTAATAGAAGGGCTCTATATACACCCTTTCTGTCACTTGTTTGACAGTGGAGATGTCAAACTTTATAAATTTTATATGTCCTGTCCTGTCAACTACAATGTTGCCAAATCCCCAAATTTAAGCAGAATCCCTCGTATACTTATTTTTCTTCATCTGTACTTCGAAGAGTCTAGGGATACAATATTTTTAAGTTTCAATGTGGATCGATATAGCCAAATATAGGGAACTGTTTTTTAAAATATTGAGGTTTATCGACAAATGAGCAAGTGATAATGATGTCATGGACCTGAAAAATGGGCGTTGCTGGGTGCAATAGATTAAAGATGAACGTCAAGTTATGTGAAAGAAGCCTTGACACCACACAACCCCAAGGTTACGTAGTACAATTATGAATTCAACGTATAACGGTGTGTTACAAAGGAAGTTTTTCCCTTATTGAAAGAAAAGCGGCCCTAAAAAGCTGACGCTGTGCTCTTACTTCAAGACAATGTTCAAGCACAAGTCGATAACAATTTTGAAGTGATCCCACATGTTCCGCACTCGTTTAACATTGCACTTGGGTATGCCTATATGACGCTCTATCGGTTCATATCAAAATTGAAACTGCTGTATTGCGGACGTTTTGGATTACAAGCGTTTGTTACACTTTAATAGTTTACATCTTTAAATGTTTCTTGATTATAAATTTAAATAATAGAATTCTTCCTTTTCATAATTTAATTATTGTAATAAAGTTTACAACTACATTTATAGCCGATTACTTCACTTTACAGCCATTATTCTTTTCTTGAAGCTGCAATTCTGGGCGCACAGCTTTTAAGTCAATTTGACTTGTCTTGTCTCCTTTAACTTTATTTTAATTTTTACACTAATTTCCGTATTATAACATGCAATAATTCTCTCACTAATCTAAAAGAACTATGCTTGATAATGTCATCAGCTTTACCTAAATTATTTATTTTATTTTCAATATGTTAAATTTTCACGTAATACAAATTCAAATTTCCTATTTGCTTTGATTTACATGAATAATTTCTTTGTTAAAATGCAGGTTCTAATCTAATATATTTTTCAAATTTAATTATGTCATTCCATGGGTATTTAAGATTATCTTCTTTAATCACAGCTCAAGTATAATATTCTAGACATTGATTGGTTTGTTTTATTCAAGAGTAGCCATTGTAGGTTAGGGAGTTTAAAACATTTGGTTTTATTCAACCAATTAAATATTTTCATCTGAAATAAGTAGCATTATTGGGCAAGATAATACAGTTAATTGGGTAAATTCTTCAACTAATTATTATTCAGCGAAAAATGATAAAACCAACCATCTTTATAATTAACTTGAAGAAGGTTTCCTATTTTCCGATAAAGGAAAATGTTTGCTTATCATCATATACAAATTATGAATGATTTTCATATTGGATTTACTTCTACATTTAAAATTAGCTGCACTTTTATTCATGGAATTAATTTATTTTTGACAAGTGATTAGCATCGAAAGGTTGATTAAGTCACACCTAATTATTTAACTACATGACTCCTTTTTCGATTCTAAATTTGGGGTTGGGATTTATTTAAAAAAAATTGGATTTAATATTCTGGCTTCATAGATTTAATGTATTTATTTTGATTTCGAAACTATAATTTACTATTCTACAATTTGTTACTTCATTTGAGTTTTATTTATTTTTGGATTCAAATTTTATAATAATTTGTTTACTTAATTAAATGTTGACTTTTTGGAAGTTCATATAAATTTGATTGTTTTCACTTTTTAAAATTAATTATATACTGTGTTAATGCAGTTGTATTTATTTGTACGTACTTATTACAGTAGCTAACAATTTTCAAGACATTATTTTAGAAACACAGGAGTTCTACATATCGTTGCCGCCTTGAAAGTTTCTGCTTTTCCGTATTTCTTACTTGGTTGTAAAAGAAATTCTTCTATTATTTGATTTTAAGTTAATTTTTTATAATATATCAATAACTTCTAATTAAATTCCGATAAATATTTATATTGAACGAAATACCTCATCACAACATTATTGTACGGCAATATTTTTATTGACTATTTTACAATTTGTTATTGTTTATTACTCACGCTTATTAATTATTGCTACTGTGGAACTGTGCATTTATATTCTGCCCGTAGATAATAGTTTCCCTCATTTCATTATCGATTTATTTTTGATTAACCTTAATAAACTCATGTAGAACTCAGTGCAACCGAATCTATCCCTGAGTTTACTTATTAGCCGAGTGAAGGTAAAAATCGTCTTCGAGTGGCGCTAACTGATGGTTTTACGACGAATGCCGTCGGTGGTTTTCGGTATATGAAAAGGGAGACAGTTGCTCTTTATTTCTCGCTACATCTATCCATATTAAACCTTGAAGATGTTAAAGACACGGATCTTTGAGATACAAACGAAAACCAAAGAAATACATATGGGTTCAAACGATGATTTTATAAATGTCATTAACAAAATCGAAATATTTAAAAATTGGATGCTGGCATATTTTGGCCCTCTCCGTTATCTTTTTGCATAGAAGAATAGAATTATTCAATTATAAATGTAGTAATGTAGAGATATAATTGTTTACTGAATATAACAATAAATTCTTTGAACGAAGAATTCATCATTTTGAGGGTTCGGGAAAACTCTACTAAGCAAAGCGAAATGACCATAGCAGTTGAAGCTAAGAGAGCTAACGGAATCTTCATAACCTGAAGCCTCGGACAAAACAAACAATACACTATTTCTTTCTATTTAATACATAGTTTCCCTATTACCCTTTTGCTATATTAATTATATTATTTCAGAGTTTTTCAAAGTATGGGTCGCGAGGAATTAATAGATGCCCTTCTCTGCTCGATAAAATTTTAGGCTTCCTTTTATTGCTAATTACAATACGAGTCCTTTCAAAAATTTTAAAACACACTGTTTTTGACATTTACCTCAGTCGTGATAATTGATCAGTTCAGCTCAGTTTACTACAATGAATTTACATATCTTTACTTGCAACAAATCTAAATTCTCAAAGAAAGGTGCAAAAACTCCAAATTAATATGTTGGTCCCTTATTAAACGTTTGCTTTCTCGTTCGATAAGGTACCATATGAACAAACTATTTTTTAAGAGGCATTTTGGTCTAAAAATTGTGGGATGCAATTTTAACTTGTGTGGTTTTTATTTCGGTTGAAGAGGTTGACATTTGCTTTAAAAATCGGGTAACATACTTTCAGAAACTTGAAGAACATGTTTTGAAAACTATGTATGCAAAATTGATTGTAACAGAAATTACTTGGATAAGTTCAAAAATGTCTTTTAATGTGTTAGACTTAACATTAACAGAGCATCCCTCGTATTAACGCTGTTATGTTACAAATAATTAAAAATTTTGTTTAAAACCCTTTATTTAAAAGAATTTTTGGGAATTTTGAAATTATGTTTTCAATTGTGGCAAACAGCGATATATTTGCTTATGTATACATAAAAATAATAAAAACTAAATCCATTTAGAACTCCACAAAGAAAGTAACATAAGCAGTACTGTCAGTTTATTTACTTTTAACGTCCTTTAAAAGGTGTATAAAGAAATATTGGCAAGAAATGTTCGAGAACGTTTCAAAGAGGAATTTTATTCAATAATTAATTTTTGATGGGTAAATTCGAACTGTCAAGCATTTTGCGAAGATGAAAAAAGTATTATTGAGTACCCTTATTAGCTTAGATCTTTTAGTTCTCTTTTATATTAACAGTTTTCCATAAAGAATATCGGAGCATTTCAAAATTGTGCAATAGTTGTCACCAATTTTAAGTTAACTGCAAAAACAGATTTTACGTTAGATACATTTATGCGTAACCGCTCTTCACGTTTTAAAATAATATTTTCTAATATTATTTTTGTTGAATTTAAGTAGTAAATAAATTGCAATAACGCTTTACATTTAATGGTTCGTTCCAGAAGTTTGATTAATAGTTTAATTATAAATTAAGTTAATTAGTAAAACAAATAATACTTTTCAAAATTGCCCACCAAGAAGTCTACTTACTAAATTGGGAATGAAGCAATAATCAATAATAAAAACGAATAATTAGTTATAAAGAAGCTTATCGCAAGTTCCTTTTTTTAACAATTTCATGATGGAAACACTATCAATACCATTATAAAATAGTGCTAACTAAATATTTATTTGACGTTTATTCAATTTTGGTATCCTAGGTGAAGTTTTTGTATTTACTTCAGATATTTAGTTAGTGATAATGTAAAGGTATCGACTTCATTTATTCTGAAAACTAAATTTAGATACTCATTTACGAGGAAATTTGATAATTTAAGTTAGATTTACTTTTCATTTCAAATAAACCTGACAATGTAAAATATATAACAATTATAGAACAATTATGATATAAATTTAGCAACTCAACCCTCGTCAATGTCAAGAACGGGACAAATTTACTTCTGCACATGAAAACTGCCTTCTTTGGGAAATATGTACGATACACAGTTTAGTCGAGTATTGTTTCTACACTTCAGATTTTGCTCTCCTTCCACCTCTTCTGTAAATAAAATACAAATTCCTTTCTTTCCAAAAATCAATCATTTATAAAATATAAACATGATAAATAGAAGGAAAATAAAATACGCTGACATTCCTTTCTGTAAAAAATATGGAAAAGGTACACGGGTATATTAAATTTAGGTTACGTCATTTACAATGTATTATGGTATTACAAATTCTAAAAATCAACGTATAATACAATTAATGTTTATCAAGGACTAAATGCATAAGGTACAGAAAAACAAAAAAATTCACTGGAAAGTTTTTTACAGATTAATATTTAATGGCACTAAAAGTATAATTACATCCGTTTCCGATTGATTGTTTAATAGATATCACCGGAAACTATTTAATGTTTTGACATTGGTCGAATTACACACAAAGTTAATCAACAGAGCGTGTCTTATGTCGATACACAAAGAATATGTGGTGTCACTGGGATTATTCATATATTAGAATAGACTCGGGATTAAAAGAACTTATTTTACAATGATGCTAACAAAAGCAAAGCCGCTTCCAATTTAAAAATCACAATTTATATGTACTTTTCATGAATAAGTAGTAAGAATTTGCTTGAAAATCAATGTAATGCGGTGGAAATATACAGAGGAGAATTAATTGGGGTTGAGGACCATCAACATTTATCTCAATTGTTGATTTAATTAAACGAGGAGAACGTAGTTCCTCATAAAGGTTTCCAATTTCTGTTTCATAAAATTACTTTTATGCCTGTGCAAAAAGATATATTTATATACTAGTGAAGTATTATAAATTTGACCTGAACTTTTTATTTTTCCTTTCGCTGAGTTAGTAATCTGATAATCAAAATACATACATACAAATGTTTTTACAAATAATTACATTTGTGTTAAACATAGGCATCGAGTGATGTACCTCATTCTGAGCACAATGCATCAAAGCAAAGGGGTGTGTACCAAAGGTGAAAAGGAAGTTGGTATTTATCGTTGATATTAAAAACAATTTGAAGAAAGATGTTTTTAGGATAGTACAGTTTTTGAAGAATGCAAATCATTTTCACAGTGGCTGTGAACGTGTATCAAACACTCTACGTACTATAAAATTTACTGCCGTATACGAACTAACTATTCGATGAATTGTGATACACCAATAATATTAGAAACTATGTAAGCCAGCTAATATGAAACGGCGTAATGCAGACTCTCCGTCACCCAAAAACTTTAAAACCAAACCGTAGCACGAAAAGTAATATGTTATTCGCCAAAATAAATAGTACCGAAAAAGGAAATTGTTTGTATACAGTTTTCTATTTGTTAAAATTTATTTATTTAATTATATTTATATATTTATATTATTTGTAATTTAAATGTCCAAATGTACACTACTGCGACTTCAACAAATCTCATTAGGCTTTTGAAAATCGTTGACCATTTGTAAATAGTGGTTGCCGCAGTTGCTGAAAATAGGTTATTATCTTGTGTCGTGGTTCTCCAATATTTGTTAACGGATCTTCTGACCGAAATACTGACTCTTTCAGCGTGGCCCAAATGTATGCATCAGGTGGCGTTCGGGTGAATAGGAAGGGTAGCCAAAGTCTCTTATACCATCCATTTCCGTATGAGAGGAAATGCTAAACTATAAAAACATTTTCATCCGTTGTGAGAACTCTTTTAAAAACAAATTTAACACCAGCGCAATGTTAAACTGACAAATAAGCAAAACATAACAAATTCATGTTGCGCGAACAATTCCACCGCACTCTAAATATTGGCGAATACCGTATTTAAAATGTTATTGGCTAACCAAGGTCTAATTTTGGTGGATTTTCTATCCGGAAGAAACCCTTTAAGTTAAGAAGGTAAGGACTAACAGAAGAAGGTTGTTTTACTGGTCGCATACAGCGAATTTAACATAGGATAACATTCACTAAATTACGATGGGAAATTTTGCATCGCGCTCCTTATAGACTAAAATTGTTCTCCTACAACTTTTATTGGTTTTATGCACTTAAGAAACACTTGGGAAGCTATAAATATAAGACACGGTGCAAACTTGACTCTACCAAGCAAAAAAGTTTCTTCGCAAATTTGAAAGTTACCTTAACGCTGAAACAAGGACATTTTATAGAAGGGCTACTAGATTGAAAAATTATGTGTACAATTTACTTTTGTGCAGTGTGGGGCAGGGTATCTCTAATTTCGAGATGGTGTTCTGAATGAAGGGGACGTGTTGGAGGAGTGGTGATAGGTTCCATTGTCGCTGTGTCCTTGGAAGTTTCCATTAGTGCCGCCATTAATTGTAGATATGCCTTGGTCGAAAGAGCAACGCGCTTTTGTCATCGAAACGTATTTTACCCAAAACAAGTCTATCGTTATCGAATTCCACCTCAAAATGCTGTTTCTGACCGAAAATTCATTTTTTTATGAGTGGAGAACTTCCGTGCATGTGGTAGTGTTGTGAAAAAAAGAGTTGGGGCTCAGATGACCATCCGAACTCCAGAAACCATTGACCGTGTAAAAAGATCGATTTTGCAGTCCCCTAAGCTCGCAAGCATGTATCCGCCCTGGCGCTTTTTAACCGTACTGTGCGTCGAATTTTCCACGAAAACCTGCACTTCCATCCGTACAAGATGGTCATTGCTCAACAACTTTCACAGCGGGACTGGCAAAATCGAGTACAGGCGTGTGAAACTTTGATTGAAACCTTACCTCAAGATGCAAGCGTTTTGTTTAATGACGAGGCGCACTTCCACATTTCTAGAAGTGTTAATATGCAGAATATACGTTATTGGAGTGGTGAATACCCTAGGGTAATTCATGAGAGGCCTCTACATAGTGACAAAGTGACAGTTTGGTGTGCACTCAGAAATGAAGCCATCATTGGGCCTAATTTCTTTGAAGAGAACAATTATGCTGTTAGCGTCAATTCTCAGCGGTATGTAACCATGATCCAACAATTTCTTGAACCCTAACTTCAACAGATTAATATGGGATAAGTATGGTTTCAACAGAATGGAGCCAAGGCTGCTAAAACTTCAATGGCTGTTTTGAGGGAAAGCTTCCCCGGTCGTCTGATCTCTCGGTACGGTGACATTGCATGGCCTGCACGCTCGCCGTATTTAACTCCGTGCGACTATTTTTTATGGGGCTACCTCAAAATTGAGGTGTTTAAACATCGACCCAGGACCCTAGAAGCCTTCAAGCATGCAATACGCCTTGAATTTGGCCGCATTCTGCAACAGATGCTTCGCAGCGTTATGGAGAACTTCCGAACCCGGCTACATCAGTGCATTGGGAATGAGGGACATCACTTGAATGATATATTGTTCAAAACTAAATAAAATTAACTTGCAGTTGTACCCTTCTGATGCCACAATAAAGTTTTGCTCTAACATTTTTTATTATGTTTTTATTTACCTTCAAAGTTAGGGATACTTTCCTGCCCCATCCTATAGTATTGTAATTTTTATTAAAATAAAAAACCTACGTTAAATCTATTTACCTCTTACACATAAGTATTTC
Source organism: Phrixothrix hirtus (assembly GCA_024586415.1). Lineage (NCBI taxonomy): Eukaryota > Metazoa > Arthropoda > Insecta > Coleoptera > Phengodidae > Phrixothrix > Phrixothrix hirtus. The sequence goes on from JAHWXV010179685.1 coordinate 15,837, forward strand.
TTTGGTAATACTTGTATACACGTAATTTTTATAGCTGATGGTACTTAAATTGCTGAAACTAGCAAAAAACAAAACTTTATGGTGAGTGCGAACGCCGGCTATAGAACGCTCTAAATAAAACCATTTTTACATGTGAAATCAAAACCTCGGACACGTCAACCCTAGTTTTTAAAGACGCATCTTATAATAACCTATTTTTTTCGCCCCAATTTTTTTAACTGGCATCCCACAATTTTTATTACGAAGTGTGCTGTGCATGTAAAGTATGCGATTTGGATATTTTAAAAGATATGGACAGTTAAAGTTTGAAAAAGTAAATATGAGACACGAAGAAGCAGACGCTAAATAATCATATACTGGTTTTGGCAGTTGACTGTTTTTGTTTTGAATTAATTGTTATTAGGGTAATTTCATTGCTGTTTATTCTTATGGCTTAATTTGATGGAAAATGGTTCGCTATTTAACATAAAAACAAAAATTTTGATTATAAGGGTATATGGGGACGTACAAAGTACTCAATAAGGATCCTGCAGCTTATTTCATATTACATTACCAATTAGAAACACACACATAAAGACTTCTATTATAAGCAAAATTAAAAGAAGATTTTCTGGAACGAGTCACTTAACTGTGACCGAGGAATTGCAATTGAAATTTTTCTATGGGAAATGCAAGAATTCCTCAGTACTAACATGAAGTCTAGCTGCTAATGAAGCATAAATGGAATCCATACAAACTGAATTCAGTACAAGAATTAAATAATCACGATTCAGACCGCACGCTGTTATGATGAAAGAATCCCGATCCTGATTTTTTTCAATTGAATTGTTTTTCCCAGCGAAATCGTAGTTTACCTTGACGGTGGGATTAACAAACAAAATTGTTAATATAGGGCTCTACAACACTCAGAATGGATGATAAAAATTAAACATTTGGGCAGGCATTATTGGAAACAGAATTAGAGCGAAAAATATGTAGAGCTACTTAGCATTTCCTCTCTAGTTGTATTGCACTTTGATCACGAAGGTCCCGATGTTGTTAATAACAACTTATAGTGCCAGCATGATGGAGCTCCTCCTTATTGTCGTTTTGCTGTTCGAAATTTTCTAAATGAAGTATTTTCCGATCGCTGGATAGGAGGAAGCGAGCAATTGAATAGCGGGTATGTTTGCTTGGACTTAGTTTATCTTAAAAGTGAGTTTTTTTTAGTGGACCAAATTCCAATGAAGTATTGAAAAATAAATTTGAAGCGAAATCCGAGTGATGCTCCAATGTTTTCAATGAATTTATCTCCCGACTTGCCTTTTGCCAAGAAGCAAATAGGTACCAGTATGGATATTTACTTGGATTTCTTTGGGAATTAATACTGTTTCGCTATTGCAGTTGCTCTGATTCTTTAGAACATGTTCGCTTTGTCTACTTTAATGTTGGATATCCACAAAGTTGTTCTCTATTGTATAAGTTTTCTGTTTCATTTGGAATAAATGAGCTATTTAGATTTTACAAACTTAATCATCCACATCTATTCAAGCTTGAACTTATAAATTTCTGGACTTTTGGAACAATTTTGTATATCCACCGTTTTTGCTCTGATGAAGATGACAATTTATCCCCAAAACGTTAGCCCTTAGGAATTACATATTTTTCTGTCTTTATATTAAAGAAACAAATTTCACAGATTAAAATTATGGTAAAATAGAAATAAATAATATTACGTCAATTAAAACGATTATTTTATATATATTTTATTTTATCTTATATCTACGTGAGAAAAAATAGACTCCTGCTCACTATTTAACAAATTTCAACATTTTGTTTATGTACGAGCTGAAAGGATATAAATAAGTTTGGGGGTGGGGTCAAAGTAAGACATACCCAAAGGCAAGGTAATGAATTTTGCTTTTCATTACAATAATTGTTTATACAATGACAATTATTTTGTCCTGTTGCTTTCGCTTGTCTACCCCTTATAGCGCCTTTTGTTATTAATATCTGTATAGCGATGGCTAACTGAAATCAATTAAGAGAATAAATCAACGAGGCGTTGTTGTTAGCATTCATTTAATTGCGCAGTAATGTTTTGTGCCTCTGTGCCCTCCGTTGAGATTAAAATCATGAGCCGCATGAAATCTTTAATTTTCCAAGATATTTTACTGCTAAATCGAATACAGAAAGGGAAATAAATTCGTTACTGGATAAAGAATACAAATCGCATTTAACATTCTCGGAAAACCCAATTATAAGGATTATTACTTACTGTCATACGTAATATCGCTATTGAGTAAAAAATACCTATTTATTCATTTTGAAGGAAATGGCAAATTTGGGAGATTGTTTTCCAAATGTGGTTTTGGTAAATTTGGCTAGTTTATCTGTTATTTGTTATTTACATTATTTTAAACTTAATTATAAATGATTCATGATTTATTGTTGATTCTGTATATAATAATATATTTTAAATCACCTACTCATTAAAATAAATCGACTATAAGGAATAAAGTAAAACGTCCTTTAAATTGCTGCCATTATATTAAATGTATACAGAATGCAATAAAATTCTCTTAATAACATTTTATAATCACCAGCTGAATACATTACACAAACTGTGTATCCAAATCTTTAAAATAGGTCAACTTTAATGGTGTTTGAAGCAATTGGAATAATATTTTAGAAGCAACAATTAATTCTAAATATTTTAATTAAATAACAATCTGAATCTCAATTTACTTTAATAACAAAATTGTTAAAACTCGGATATTTGCTTTGAATATGTATTATTTTCTAAAATATTATTTTTCAATCCTTCCTATTTCAGAGTGGATTTTTAGTTTCCGGTAATATTTTCACAGCACACCTGCTGAAAGACTTCACAGTCATAGCAGTGATTAATTATTGTTGCTATTGTTAGACCTTGCAGTAATATCATTCTTAAGAAATTTCGGGGCATTCTTTAAAAATTTCACAGGCACGCCAGTTGAGGAACGCCGCCTTAAACTCTTAAGAAATAGATGTTTATCTTTGTTTAAACTACGATTGACCAACAAAAATCTGAAATCCGTTAATAATTAATGGGTTTTGTTCTATAATATACCTGATTCTGTTAAATTCATATTACACCATTTGATTTCGTAATTTTATTCATGTTTATTAATTCTAAATTTAAAATTGTAAAGAGTAGACCCTAAAATATGTAATTGCATAGTCAAGTCTCTACTGAAACATGTAATAAGGACCATAACATTTTATTTTTAGTTTCAATTAGAAAATTGTTTACACAAATCTAAATTTTCATTTTTACCACAATAGAAAATCAGGCTTCGTACATTTATACCAACAGAAGGAACAAAAATAATTATTTTTAATTTCTTCAATTCTCTCGTCTAATGCAATGATATTTTAAGTAAGTACAGTAAGTACATCTGCGTATTTCTTCCGTTATTTAAATATTCCTTCTTTACTGATTTAATCAATTTTGCCAATCTTTAGTTGTACAGAAGATTATAACATTATTTGCCTCTTATTTTCTAATCAACCAAGCATGAAATAAGAAATTAGCATTCTAAAATGAAATACTTTACTAAGACCTATTTTTTGAAAAATTGTTTAAAAAATTCATTGGTCTTTCAAATTAAAATAAAAATGCACTGCTGTACAGAATTATTACATCAACTATAAAAAGAATTAACATGAACCAATAATGTTATGTTTCAGGAGTTAATGCCAACATCCATGCTTTAAGCACAGAAATATTGCAGATCCTCTTGATGCGAACTAATGTATTACTTTTCAAGTATTGAAAAGCTTCAGGCAGACGGGAAGTAACAAAAGAAAAGGAAGGCAAAGTTGGCCATGATACAGCAATTACATTGGCAATGAACTACAGAGGGCACGGAATATAGCAATATCGTTACGAACTATCAGAAGGCTAAATGAAAATATTATGGTAACCAGTTGACCTGCGAAAGGTTCCCTTCCCGCCACGGCCCACAAAGCAGTCAGATTAAGATATACCAGAGAATAAGCCCACAGGACAATGACACGATAAGGGCATGCCCTTTTTACAAATAAGATGGGCGCCAAACAGGGAGTTATTTCGATTCAACAGAGTTTCACGGGCCGCTCAAGCTCCATAATAGTACAGGTGGAATATCATTAAGGTATATACCGAACTGCACATCACTTTCAAAGAAACATTTTCTGGTGGAAGGCAGATGGAGAACATTTTAGTCAGTTTGTATCACTCCATTTATCGGAGAAAAGTTCCCCCTGTTCTACTGTGGTAACTATACATGCTATCGAATAAGGTTGCATCGTTTCACTACTTTCACAGAGCTACAAATCGCTTCCCAATAGGAATTCGGAAGCATACCCAGGAATACATCCCCAGGTAATCCAATCGATATTTAAGTTCAATAAAATAGTGAGAGTAGAAGGCGTGAGTGAAACACCTTAAATCATGCTTGGTCAGATTTATTTCTTTTTTGCATCAAATTCGTTGATTAACTGTTTTTCTCAAATACGTTATAAATTTTGACTGAGCTTTTATAAAATTTTTTTGTTGGTAGATTTTTATTATTTTGTATGTACCCTTAATTTGATTCAAAATTCCGTAATTAGTACTATTTATATTGTTTAAAATTTAATATTGCATATTTGTTATTCTATTTCAATAAATTTTACACGTGAATTTCATAAGTTACATATATTTTCGACTTTATGTTGGTAGATGGCGCATGGTTATTGCTTTTTGTCTTTCACTCTTGATCGAAATTAATTGTATTCAGTGCGTACATACCGTTTTAAGTTGGTTAAAAATTCAACAGATAATGTGCAAATGATACACTTCAACATTAACGAGTAGAAAAACTACTTTTTGCACTTCCGGGATTAAAACGGTACATTTAGTCACTTGTTGGGAAGATTAAAGCGTCACGTTCAATCTCAAGGATTTAAATTTTTACTTTAGTCTCAGCGAAGATTAACTAAAATTTAATCCCGTCTAAACAAGGTAAATCCATAGAAACAAAAAATTAACCAACTAAAATTATACATTGCTGAAAGCGTTACTACAGCGCTTCGTACATAAAATCCAAATAGCATTTTCCGATAACTCGAATGATCTGTCAATGTCAAAATCATGCTACTTTACTTTCTTCGACGCTTTTGATTTCAGAGAGATTTCGAGAGATTGTTTCTCTTGCTATCACTCGAGAAATAAACTTCTCCTTCGGGATTAAAAAAGGCACTTTACTACCTTGATATACAATATGCTATTAATATTTTAATTATAGAATATTGCATTTTGCAGTGTACTAATGATTATGGTCCATTAAAATTTTTCATTTCAATTAGCATTTAATATACGAGGTGGGTTCGTCAAGTTTCCAATGAACTTATAAGTTCTTAATGTCTTTTTAATCGTATTTAGCATTAGCGATCCTGAAAATTTAGTCTTGCGAGTCTGCTAGCGGAGATTAACTCTTATCTAACTTGGAGCTGTTATCTTTCCCTTTACGCAATTCGTTTATAATAATTCTTTTTAATAGAATGAAGCTTTCTTACTTTTACAATATTATGAAAAATTTGGTTTTCAGGACATTTTTGTGGTGTAATAATTTTATCCAAAAGTATATGTGTATTTATTATAAATAAATTACCTTTATTTTTAATTAGAATTTTTCTCGTATTTACGAATTTATTATGTCATATGTATCCAGTCATTTTAACGACAAATGAATGCACAAAATGTATCGATTGCCACTGCTGCTTTGTATAGCCACATCAAAAATATTAATGAAACTATTATCAGATAATCTACATATAGAACCTCATTAATAATATGGTTCATAAAGCTGATAATTATCAATAAATGTTAAAACTGAATTAGAGCTGCGCAATTTTCATATATAAAATTCGTAAAAATATTTAATTTAATAAAAGTATTTTAAATGCTTCAAAAAACAATTTTTAATTACTCATTTATTGATTTTTCGTGGAGTGGATGTTGAAAATTATTTATATTCCTATTCGTATGGTTACAATTTAGCCTAAATATAATTAGATTATAAATATCATACAACATCATACATAGCGCAATTAAATTAACCCAAAAAAACTCGGACTTGAGTGGCAGCAGTGGGTTGATTATAGCATTTAAAATGCAAAAGTTCAGAAGTGCAATTAAAGCATACTCTACTCGGTTACAGCAGCATGTGACTATAGTAAGCTGCACTCTAGTAAGCACGGTGTAGTTATGAAGGGCGGATTTTTATTTTAATTGGAAAGCTTTGTGATGTAAATTCTAAATATAACAAAAATTCAATTTTTAAATGAAAGTAGTCATAAATTTCATTTTTCATTACAATATTAAAGAAAACGTGCCAATTCGGTAAAGTGTAAACTGATACAAATATAGAATAACCTTAGAAGCCTTAGTTTCAAACATTCATTATAAAACAATATGTTTTCAACTTTTTAAAATATTCAGTACTTGCAATAATCTACATCTTACAAAATTGTTCCATTTTTTAACAGACTCTTCTCCTAATATTTTTAAACAGTGAAGTACATCAGAATAGAATGGTGTAGTGGGGAAATATTTTAAACAAAAATAATAAATATGAAAATAAACTGTTAACTGATGACCGTGAAAAGCTTGATCAAACTAAGCATAAAAATTTTCAATCGAAAGCATATAAAAAAATGTTCCCTATATTTTCCTATTTACGTAGTATTTCTTCCATTAATTTAATTCCAAATTCCTTAAAACATACGGATCGCTTGGATTTTAATTGTCTTCAACATATCCTTCTTGGTAATTTTGTTAAATTTTGTCATACATCATTGTTATTTAAAAAGTTATTATTTAATTGTAAGGCTGCAAGATAGTTTTGAAATGTTTTACTTGTGTTGATTCGCTAAACATTGTGTTACTTTACAACAAATTGCGAAACACCCTGGAGCTAGGAACATTTTTTTCCAATATGTATCTCTAATTGTTCATTGTAACTCTTTCTGTTTGTCTTGATGTGGTACCATCTAAATTTTATAATTTTCAGAGTGTTCTTTGATTTAGTTTCCTCGGTTTAAAAATCAAAATTTAATTGATCATTATTTTTATAGTGATTTTTTCGCCCTACAATTTTGCTCTTACATTAATTCCAGTACATTTTTGTTTATCATATTAAATAACTGTATTAAATATTATTTAATGTTTGATATAATGGAATTCGAATAAATACTAGTCCGACTCCAAAAATTTTTTATTAGCGATTGTTTAATGGTTTAATAGATGTTTGCCAAACCTTTTCGCCTTTAATAGATTGTAGGCATCTTCAGGATAATAGTAATTTAAGCTTTTTTAGATTTAATCACAGGTGTTGCGGTCACTCGGGCAGGTCGTGTCAATTCGGTAAAAGAAATAAATAGATGAAGAAACTTGGACGATACATGGGATGAAACGACAATTTGAAATGATTTTTTATATATGAAGTTCTTAAAATGTTTATTTCATTTGTCATGCATTTATTTCATATTTTGTATTCATTAGCATGCTTCTGGAGTTGTGTAGTATTTTATTTTATTTTTAGTTGTATTATTTTATTATGTTAGATTGCTTTGAATTTTTGCAATTCATATATAAAGTTGAATATTAAACCTAGGTTTAAAATAAATAAGGCGGCCTATGCTAATCTAAACATTCGTCTTGATGGAAAAGTTTCATCGTTTTCACAAAACAATTAGCATGTTCATAATAAATGATATCGAGTCCATAGAGAAATAATTTTATATACCTGCTTCAATTTAACCATTTCAAGAAACTAGTAAGGGTACTTTGTGGAATAACATTCTGATGATATCAGAAAGTGTTAATCTAAAACTCAGCGCGTTGGTTTTCATAGTTAGGGCTACCTACGAGGATGAATCAAAAATTTACGTTTCGCGTGTATGTATTTCTCGTTGAATAGCAGCCAGTGAGCTGATGATCAAATATAACCTTGCTACTAATTCCTGCTCCATTTTCTGCTAGTATTATTACAGGTCAACGATGTACAGCTTTGCAGCACGCATTTACAATGGAAAGGCAAACTGATGAGCCGTGCAAACTCGAGGTGAGGGTAATGGTGCGAGTTTTGTGTGGCAAAAGTGCAAATCAGAGCGTAATTCAACGTCAAATAACGTGGTGGCAACGTTATATAGCAGCAAGTCGTGTCAAGTGGCGTCAATAGGCCGAGAAAGAAAGAATGGATTTAAAGGATAAATGGAGCGAAATCAGACCGGCAAATTCAATTACAAAGAAGAACGTTTCACGTAATGAGAGGTTCTGAATGTGGGACGGATCATTTTCTGGTAATGTCAAAAATTGAGCTTGGTAGAAAGTGGGTATATAAGAAGAAGACAGTTGTAAGAAAGA
>JAHWXV010179694.1:0-12479 GCA_024586415.1 Phrixothrix hirtus
TATATATATATATATATATATATATATATATATATGTATATATATATATATATATATATATATATATACATATACATATATTAATAACGTGTATATATATATATATATATATCATCTTCTATGTCGTATATCTTATTTACCACTTCACTTGCATTTACCTTAGATCCATAGTAAAGTTTTAACACTTTGATTGCGCTATGTGGTTCAGTATTTGACGGTACTGCAGTTTCTTCTAAGTCTATCGTTTTGTCTTCATCATCTTTATTAAAGGTATTTTCAACGGGAAATCTAATATTATGTATAATGTCTGCATCAGTAAGTGATTCAAAAACTAACACACCGTCATCTACAGTTTCATATTCCGAAGCAGTTGTAGATGATGGTGTAACGCACAGACTTCGGTACCTCCAATCCTACTCTAGATGGTGCTGAGTCTGTGTACAAAGCCGCAAAGAGAGTGGGTCCAGGAGTTGAAGCAGCAAATAGGGTATATGTTAAATGTATCATGGGGTGTTCACTAGTCTTTACTTGGTTGCGTTATTTTATAACGTAGGTAATACTCACAAGTCCAAAGCGTTTGGAATGGATATAGCAGACAGTTTAGCTAAACACTAATCAATTAACTAAATAAAACGTGATAGAGATATGTACAGAGGGTGTTATCGGAAAGGATATTTTTGGATTAAACAAAGGGGGAATTTGTATATACATTTGTAAAGTTGCAATTCAGTTTTTACATTATATTTCTTTAAATGTAAATTCTTAAATATGAATGTTGCTGTAAATGTTTTATTCTGGCCAGATTAATTCAATTTAATGTCCTTAATTATGTAATTTATACTGTATATTTCATATATTTGTGCAAATTGATTTTAATATTAGTTGAAATATTTTTATTAATCCTTTTTGTAATAATTAATACAGTACGGTTTCAATATCATTTATTTACTGATGAAATATTAGTAATTTAACAAAATGCATGTCAGAAACTATGTACAGATTTATTTAAATTATATATACAACTTTTAAAACCAACAATAAGGATTTATTTTATTGAACATTGAAGCTTTTTTAAATAACATTTATGTCCAAATTTAATTTAGTTAAGTTCTTCACCCTTATCCGAGCGAAAGTGCACCTTGCTTAGTCCTCATAAATCCCGACAGCGTTTGTAGTAATTCGGATGCGATCGGCGTTTACTAATTTCAGACTTTTGATAAACAATAATAGCAAGATGGCCGCGCACGTGCTCTTATACACGATGATTATTAGTTTCAAATTATTCTTGGTATCTGACTATATTAATTACGACAGTATCAGTTATCTAGTGTTTAGCGCTTTTCAAGGTTTGTGAGGTGTTTGTCTTTTTACGGTTCCGACAACTTCTAACAGAGGTTATCTTGTAGGACCCGACCAAGAGTCAATGATTAATCGTATGCTTTTGATCGCTAGGAATAAGTGTTTGTGCCCGACTCTGTGTCCAAAGTCGTGCTTTTAGGAAAGGAATTATTAAAGGTAAGGCTAAACTCTAAATAAACAATGCATGATTTTAGTCCAATATACAAGGTGTTTCTATGTAAACGATATGAAACAACAGCGTGATTTTTCATCAATAGTCACTTAGTCGATTCTTTTAAGTTTCTAACAGTTAAATGCTAATAATTCGGATCCGTGTATTTTAATATATTTACTCCATTAACGCCTTACGGAATGCATACATTAAATAATCTCGGTAATAATTAATTTAATTTTATAAATTAAACATTACGTTTCGGATATTCTAACAGGGGATGCTAGAGGAGCTTTACTCAACAATCGTATTCTAGACCTTCCAGTCTGAAAGTTAAGACATGATTGATTCCACATCGAAATATGCATTGAATTTATACTGTTTGAAAGCAAACGGAAATCGACTTAATGTACACCTTCCTTCGATAATTCGAAAACTGAATATAAATAATGCGGAAAATCAATTATAAAAGCAAGTTAATTATGCAAAGATGTAATAACATTAATAAAGAAAGTCTTTAAATAATTAACTGCCTTATTACACAAGAATAATTAATTACGGGTTCATATGTTAACGCAAAAATTCATAGATTATATCAAAACGTAGATTAACGGACGACAGATTTAGATCTGTAATTGGAAATGAGAATTTAATCAACCTAAAGCGAAAAACTCTTAATTAATGTTCTGAAATTTCCGTTGAATAATCAGTACAAAACTTGCATACAGCGATAAATAGCTATCACTCTTTACAGGCACGATATAGGTCAATGTGTAACTTTCACTCAGAATGCTTTGTTTACTAACATTAAACTTACAGGTTATCATATGTCCGTTTATCTACTTGTACTAACGAGTTAATTCTAGATTAGTTATGAAGTGTGACGAAAATAATTCTCATAGCGTTTTACGTCGTTAAACTAACCTAATTAATAAAAGTAATATAAATATACATGGACATACCGGGCGTTCACATAAAGTACTAAATAAAGTGTTCTGAAAAATTAAATCATTTTAACGTGTTACTAAATTATACTGTAAAAGACGCCTTTTAAGTGAAAAAAGAATAAATTATAATTAACAGTAAGGCGATTTTGGGGTCAATTTCAGGTACACGTTGCAACGAATCTTTATCGTTTTCTGAAGTTTGAAACCTTTTGATAACTATGATAAAGGAATATCGTCTTCTTCATCTTCTCCTTCATTTGGCTTAACTGATGTACAAACTGTTTCAGGATTATACAACTTTGAATAACGAAAGCAGTTCACTATAGTTAGCGAAGTAACACTACGTCAAGCTTTCAGCTAAAAATCTACAGCATCTAATAAAGAAATCGTTTTGTTACTGGTATCGTCCATATTACAAATAATTTTTTGAAGAAGAAAGTTCCTGTATTGGCATTTAAGACTTCTTATAATGCCTTGATCCATAGGCTGAAGTACACTTGTGCAATTGCGAGGAAGGAAAACAAGTTTAATATTCTTCAAATGCTTTAAAATTGGATGTGCTAGACAATTATCAACAATGAGTAGAGCTTTTTTGCTTTTTCCAATAAATTTTTTGTCCCATCGCCGAATTTCTTCTTGATAAATCTCAGAGGTTATCAATGAGTTTCGATTGAATTTATAATTTACTGGTAAGGTTTTTATGTTTTCAAAACACCTTGGATTTACCGCTTTTCCAATTACAAGAAGTTTTTTTTAACTGTAGCAGTCATATTAGCACACACAAAATCGGTTATTCTATCTTTTGCAAGCCTTACACCTATGCATTTTTCATTTTTAAATTTCAAAGTTTTAACCGGCAAAAGCTTGTAAAAAATACCGGTTTCGTCGGCATTGTAAATCTCTTCGTCTGCATATTTTTCCGCAATCCCGGCCATACGTTTTTTATCCAATTATAAGTATCTTCAAGATTTACACTTTTTGCTTCACCAGAAACTTTTCCAAAGCTTATACCATATCGTTGTTTAAATCGATCCAACCATAAAATAGAACACTTAAAATTCACATCGCCTAGTAGCTGACCAAATGTATCATCTTTCTGCATCAATAACGGTTCATTTAATGGTAAGTTAGCACTTCTACATTGATTAAACCACGTAATTCATGCACTATCAATATCGCTTTTTACAAAAGACTTAATTTTTTTCTTTTCTCTTGCCTTCTTCGAAACCTTTCAAAACTTTATCTCTGTTTTTTAAAATTGCACATGCTATAGAATTCGTTAAATTAAACTCTTTACACATATCTGTCTTTTTTCTGTCACTATCAACATATTTAATTATCGCTACTTTACATTCCAAGGTTAAAACTTTTATTTTTAACGTAGTCATTCTTACTAAAACCAACAATGTACTCGATTTACTGTTAAACAATAACTGAGGAGATTAATCTTTCGCCTTTGGAATTCTACCATTAACATTGTCAGTTTTAAAATTCTCAGAAAAAAGCAATTAGGGTGTATACATTATTGTACTGTGTATTAAACAAGAAAATCTTTTGCAGTAAAATTTTCATTAAATATAAAAATACATATGTGCCTATGTAGATACCTGATTTGACATTCGCAAATTGTATCTTGGTTATTCATTATTAATACATATTTAAAAAAAGTACATTATTTATTAATTTGAAAGTACAAAATATGTTGTTAAAACAGAGCTTCATGATATTACATACGAGTTTTTTAACATAGGGATGGTATAAGAAATTGGCGGGACAAACAGAACTCTGACGTTTTAATAGGGTTGTTGTTACATCCGATGTAGTTATAACCCAATTCTACTTTATATCCTTTTACATGAAAAATAAGATAAACTACGAAACCAGATTTTTGGTCTTGACAACCATATAAAAGCCTGATACACTCTTGCGGTGCCCATAAAGGTCTTAACAGAACTGCGTTTTATCTCCTCTTTGATGGTTACAGAGAACTACACTTTGGAACAATGTTTTAGAAGAATACTGACTAAAAACAGAAGTGAGCCAATATCAGACCTCTGTGCAAACGATATGATCAACAGCACGTTTAAATAAGCCACCAACACCGTCAAGTGCACCTTTATCATGTCCCTCTTCCTGGTAATTTCATGTTACTTGTTCTATCTGGGGAATATATTGCTTTAGATTATTTGCTAAAAAATGAAACATAAACCTATTGCGGTACTGGGTTACTGGACTATCACTCAAGAAATTAATTGTAGTAGCCTTTCCTAATACGTTTTTTAACACAGGTAATAAATGGGTCCAAATAGCAGGGACATAGTGTTTTATACTTTGCGATAACGTACACTATCAAGTAAATTCAATAGAATTACCCGTGTTTTTATAAATGATTACAGTATGTAGTGTTATTTACTACTTTGAACCTCCAAAATGAAATGATTGTGTCTCATAGGCATATTCCAAACTATAAGTTACACTTTTAGAGGTTCCTCCTTAATAAGTGATATTGCACTATACTGATAAAGTACTGTAGCTTCGTCGGGCACAAAGTCTACCATTTTTTGCAGAAATTCAGTTACTAATAACCGTAAAGTTGTTGTAAACAATATCTTTGTTGTTTTCTTGGATCTTTTGCTTCAATTGGTTTTATCGTCTCAATAAGTTTCCCTTAGTAATCTTCCTGAAATATTTGCCCATTTTATTCTGAGAAAAATTGGTATTGTTCGCATAGCCAAAAAAGACACCTTTCATTTTTGGCATCACAAAATAAGTTGTTTACGATGCTCGAGGCGCTTTTAAACAAGGGTACTCCAGAGAACCACAAAGTAGACGTCATTAGTTCCATGTTTGCATGTGTCTCTATTTTAAACCTTCATAGGCATTATCCAAAAAGGACGGCATCTATAAAAGAAAATATAACTAACTGCGATTTCCGGGTTAGTGCTCAAAAATCGCATGTGAAAGTTTTTCTTGCGTCTGCTAAATATCGCCTTTATTTTTTATTTTGCTTCGGGTTATGGTGTCCTTTCCTCCTGCGCAGAATCTTGAATTTATAACCTGTTTAGGGAAAAGAGCTATTTGACGCCTAGTTTCACCTAGAGATTTGCTGTTTTTCTCTTCATGAAGTAATACATTTTTCTCAACTAATTTTCTCGAACTTAGACCTCTAAATTTAATTTGTTTTGCACACTAGTTTTTGAGATCATATTTTTGTATGCATTGGCAGATAAGTTTTTTCACAGTCTGTTTTGATTTGTTGTTTCTGCAGTCCTTGTACGTTTGCTTCAACTGCTTCAGCAAAGAAGGCTGCAGTTTCCAGATATCCTGCGTTTTCTAGTAACATGTTTGTCTTAGTCATTGGTGTCAAAGGTATTCTACAATGTTTTATCAACATTTTATTTTATTTTTTTAACCGCTAATATCTTCTTCTATTTTATTTACCTCGACTTCGACTTTCTTAATTTTAGTTTGCATTTGAATCTTTTTCCTATACATTTCAACTCGATTTCTATTTGCTCGTTGTCGTTCAATAATAACTTTATGACTTAGTAATTCTGGTGGTGAATTTTCCTCATCTGAAGTATTGGGCGGAATATTAATTTTAAAAATCATTTAGTTTTTCTTAATAACAGCCTTTCTGTGTCTATAAGCTGCACTGTTGATCCTTCAATTGTTTTTCCTCTGTCTTTTCTCTCTTGGCGTCAATTATGTAATTGACTTTTTCATTTAATGTTTAGTTGCGGTAAATAACTTTCTCTTTCTTTTGTTGTTCCGCTCTTCTGATTGGATCTTCTCTGATCTCTCTATGCGTTTCCTTTTCCCTTTTTCTTGCTAGTTGTTCTTCCTTTGATTGCTTCTCTAATCTTTCTAAAATAAACAAATTACTAAGAAACTATTCATGTTATAAGATATTTAAACGAATTTATTGACCACTTCGCAATTCCCGTGTTTTTATTGTCATTCCCCTGTCTTTATAATAACATGGGAATGACACACGGGAATCACAAAACCTGATATACTTATTTACCACGTCACATTAAACATACCACTGCTACAACCAAAAGTATTATATATTACATTACAACGAAGAATGTAGGCAAATTATACTTACATAGACTAGGTAATTGAACTAATGCGACAAGCTTAAACCATAAATGCGGTAGTTTTAAATCAAGAAAATGATTCCCTTTGATAGAATTCTGGTCGTTTTCAAAGATCGACATTGAAAAATGATAAATATGTGTTTCGGGTTTCTAGATTGCTACAAATGTTTTGTAGAACAACACTTAAGTTGTAGGTCACTGTAGGCTACATTAAAATATACGGAATTGGTGACATCTTTTGTCATCTTAGTTACATTTAGGTTTTCATGTGTTACTCGTTACAGCAGCTTATTAGTTTTTATTTTCGGATATTACTTATTCCTGGTAATTTTTATTTATGGGATCGTACAAAACAAATAGTTTATGCAGTAGATACCTGTAAACACCCTATAGTAATTATCATGATACATGCGTAACTCTGGACAAATGTTTCACAAGAATCACAATACTAGGTATTCACCTAACGTAACACTTTTTAAATAGTAGAGCACAAGGATATATGGATAATGAGCGTTTTAAATTCGTCCCGTTGCTGCAAACGGTACATTTACCAGATTTTACGCACTTCACTAATTCAAAATTTGCGATAATCCGGAATACTTGCAGAGAACTTCGAAGGAAAATCAAAAAAAAAATAAAAATACCGATTTGTACTTCGTTAAATTTCATTTAGCTATAAGATAATTCAAGCCAGGGTAGTTAAAAATAGTACAAAATTAATTGGCATTCAGCAAAAATTTCTATTTTCTTTTTTCTTTTAGTTAAGTTCAAAATTATCATTCTTTATATCATGTAGGAATAAATACTACATCCTAATATTGTGCAGGAATTACTCTGCGTCAAATTGATTTTATTTAAACAAATTTTATTTTTAAAATTTTATAAGTTATTCTTACCTCCAACTCTGATATTTTAATTACCGCTTTACTGTCGAATTTCCTAACAACCTTTAGTTGCAATGAATCCATTTTTTCCTGTCTTGTTTTTAGACTTTAATGTAATAGAAAATTAAACTATAATGCAGTAGTATACACTACACGTCCAAAAACAGCTAACACAAATACGTCACCAGTAACGATTCCTTTTATATCATCTAGTTACTTTCAAGTAGCACTTTAAGTAATTATAACGGGAATTGGAGTTATATTTACTTTACCGTAGTAAATATTACCGAACTGTTACATATATTTCTATTTTAACGTGAAAATTATCTAATTCACTTTTTTATCAAAATATTGTAAAATTTACCTTTTATAATTACTAACTAGTACTATACGTTTCAGTAGCATTAGAAGTACTTGCAACGTAATTAAAACAATTCGTAATTACTGTTAAGAAGTGATAACTTTATAATAAAGCTGTAAGTAGTACTAACTACTTTAAATACTTAATTGGTATCTCGGAAAAATAGCTTCTTACAAGTCATTTTCCAAGTTTTTCTCACGTTTTGGTTGCTATTATTCACAACTACAAAATTAGATGACTTGAAACACAAGTTCCGCTAAAATAATCAAAGTACTTAACGTCAAAGTATTTATGTGAGCATTGGCATATTTTATCGAACTTGTTAATACTAATCAATGAGTAACGTAATTTTGTTTAAACTATTTTATTAATATTTTATTTATTTTTACTTCAGATACATTATATCTACTACTTACGTGAAAATATGTTGTATATTTTCACTTCAAATACTTCAGTGGTTTTTGTTATATAAATTTTGTAATGTTTATTTTTATAAATATTAATATTTTATAGAGGTATCATAATCACATTTATGAAGAAACATGCATTTTTTTTTTATTTTAGGAGCATTGTACGTATTATACACGTATTATACTTTCCCCATTACTTTAGAAGTATTCATCCATATTTACTGTTTACTATATTCCTTGTAACTTGATGATAAAGTTCTATAGAAAACGATAGCAATATAATATGCTTTACAAGGTTATTTGAATATGAAGAAGTATGAGATAATCATACTCGGAACGGTTGCATTTTTAGAAAAAACTTTTTTCCCTCGGGCGGGGATCTAAGCCGCGATTTCTGGACAGATCCCAGTCACTTTACCTCTAAGCTACCGAGGACTTGGTACACGCTCAATTGAAAATCTTCTTCAAAATGCAACACTTTATGTATTAAATCACATTTTTTAAAATTTTTATTAAGATGTAAGGGAGACTGCTAAATACCGTAGGAAATTAGAAGAGCCACATGGTCGTGATGGATTCGCAACTAAAATCTCAGTACCGAAAACAAACAGTCTAAACTCTAAATTAACTTTGTGTTAATGAACAAGATGAAATTGAGAAAATTCAATATAAATTAATATTATTTATATTGCGAGGTGATGCATAATAATTAAATTATACAGCTCAGACTGTCTATTTGTCGACAGAAATTTATTTAATATGTAGAAGTATGAGATAATCATAATCGGAACGGTTGAATTTTTAGAAAAACGTTCCCTCGGACGGGGATAAGTTTCTGTCGACAAATAGACAGTTTGAGTTGTATAATTTAATTACTATACATTACCTCTCAATATAAATAATATTAATTTGTATTGAATTTTCTCAATTTCTCAAGGTTACTTGAGTAAGATAGAAACAATATTATTAGAAGGAGGCCAAATAATTATAAGTTTCAGCGATTAAACTGTAACGGAATGAAAACGTAACTCTCTAGTTAGAGAAACATAATTGCAATGGTGATAAATAAGTAATTTAAAGTACCTACTATTCCCCATTTTAGTGATATACATTATAAAAACGTTTTAGGATGGTCAAAATGAATATTAACCAAATACTTTGAAGTCAAATTCTGAGTTGTTAATACGTATCAAGAACTAAACGTGTTGCTTGGGATATCACCAATATATTTAATTAAAATATTTATCTCATATACTTCCTCTCTTTGCGGTTTAATAAAAAAATGTGGTCATAGTAGTATAGTTACTGGATAAAGTGTTGATGAGGAGGTGAAGCGGGCGAGGGATGAGTCAAGCTGTTCCTCCCCCTAGATGGGTTTTTCGGGTGTTCTTGTACTTTGAAAGTAAAAGAAGCGAGAGTGAGAGATGTAAGTGGTAAGCATGTGTGTAGATAAGAGAAAGAGAGTGTGGGTGTGGCTACACGTGTGGAGTTTTTCGAGTGTTGGTTAGAGTGAGCTCGAAGAGTGGGGTTACAGAGAAGTGAGAAGGATGGAATTTTAGAAACAAAGGGGCGTGCCTGAATAATCAGCAGCAAGAGAGTAGGCGTGGCTGAGTAAAATATTGCCCCAGTAAGTGATAAAGAGGCGTGTCTTATTTGTATCATATTAGTACATGATGTAGTTATAAAATGGCGCACCGACATTTTAAAAAATAGTAAAAGCAAAGTATATGGTAGGGTAGATATATATGAAGAATACAAAAGCAATTATTTAAAGAGAGAAAACAGGTGCGTTATTGAAATCGAAGTCGAAAAGCAACAACTTTTCAGCTACAAATTTTATAAGATATCTAAGAAGCTGAAATTAGAGTATGAAAATATAACTAGCATATTAAATAAGATGTTTTAAGATTAGAAAGAAACGATTCATTTATAAGTATAGTCAATTTAAATATAAAACTGAATAGGTAACAGATACTTACACGGATCTAGTTTAGTTTTTTCTATATGAAATAAAGTTGGCATAAGTAAGTAAAAATAAAAATAATATATTTTAAATGATTTTGGTATGCAGGGATAATAAAAAGAAATTGAAATTATAGATAACTATTTCGATAAATATATCTAATCTATTTTAAGAAAGAATAGTTATAATAGGGTTATTTAACACAGAGTTGTAGAAAATAAGGGCAGCTTTATAGCTCACAATCCTATCTATCTTTTGAATAAACAGGATGCATGTTTAATGTTCCAAAACTAAAAAAAACAGAGCCTTTTGGATATGGTGATACCTAGATGTTAAGGAGCAGGTACATGTAATCTTTTTGGTAACTTAACATAAGTAGAGAAATAACACAATAAGGCCGGACGACAAATATAGGCATATTTATAAAAACGGCTTACATAATATCTTTTTTGGAAAAATATTTTTAAGACTTTGAATGGCAGACCAAAAATTATAGCTCCTATGGATATATACCTACACAAAAAGCAACGTTTTAAAATTAGGAAGATCAAAATGAATTGCGGATTTATAGACGAAAAATATAGCTTTTACGAAATTAAAATAAATTTAACTAGTCCATTCAAAGCAAAGGAACAAATTTACATTTCGGTTAGCGTAAATGAAGACCTTTGATAAATTTAAAAATTGTAAATGGGATATGTACAGTAATAATGCAAATTAGTACTTATTAGTATTTCAGATTTTACAGATGAAAATACGAGGGACTCTATTTATATTGTAAGCCTTGGCAAGACTACGTATTTAAGATGCCGTTTAACATTTGTAATGGAAAGTTTGACATTTTTAAACATAACCTTATTCAGAACATTTTAAAATTTGAGCTTGATTAGTGATGTTCATAGTGACTTGAAAATTGTGCCTTTCGACGTGGATTGTCAAGACAAGAGTACATCTATCAACTTACTTTCACTTTTGGCGATGAAGCCCCATCCTTTGCCACTGTGAAACACTGGTATAACGAGTTTAATCGTGGTCGCCGTTCGCTCATCGACGAAAGTTGTGAAGGTCATCCAAAATCAGTTGTTATGCCAAAAAACATTGATGCTGTACAAAAACTGATAATGAAAGATCGTCATGTGACATATTGTGAAATTGAGACAACCTTATATATTAGTTCGACCAGTATATATAAAATATTGCATGAACATTTAACCGTGAAAAAGATTTGTTCTCATTGGATCCCGGAAAGTAAACAGCAGTCGACTCTATGGGTGTTTCAAGGTGAATTAAACTCAACAAAAGTTGTTTGCGCTCAAAGCACTTCGAAACAAATGGTCGCCTGTTTTTTCGGAAAAACTAGTCAAGTGGGAAAAGTGTCTTTACAGAAACGTAAAACAGTCACTTCTGAATGATACACCACCATTTGTTTTCTGAAAGTGTTCATGGAAATAAGGAAAACAAACAAGCACCGTAGGATCATTCTACATCACGACAATGCGAGCTCTCACACGTCTCGTTTAACAACCGATTATTTGAACACTCAAAAATCAAATTAATAGTTTATCCACCGTAAAGTCCTGATTTGGCACCTAATGACTTCTTTTTTCCAGAAAGTTAAGAATAAATTGTATGGATAACGGCTTTCTTCGGGAGAAGGAGCCGCCGATTCGTTCAAAAACCACGTTTTAAAGATATCTCAAACAGAATGGCAAAAATGTTTTGACAATTGGTTTGAAAGAATGAAAAAGTGTATGTATAGATCATAAGAGAGAATATTTTGAGAAACAATAAATCAATTTTCCATGATAAATTATTGTTTCTTTATTAATAGGCTCGCAATATAAATAGTGCCCCTCGTACGATTAGAGTAAAGTAAGGGAATGTCAAATATCCTTTTGTTAATATTAAATAAACGTGAGTAAAGTCATCTTGATAACATTTGATTTGAACCTGTATTTACCCTACACATTTTATATTTACTCTGTTATTCTCGAGATGTTATATTTTAAAAGGTATGGAGTTGAGACAAAATAAACTAACTACTACTACTATCCATCACGCCATTTCCTTAACGGGGTAGGCAAAACCCACTAACAAACCTCCACCTTCACAACCACTACATGCATACATACACTAACCCCTCTCACTACCACCGCCCTTCACCAAAACTCCCAGCACTCTACAGTATCCACACCAGCCGACTATTACCTACCAATCCTACTATCACTACTATCACCCATTCACTATTTTTCTCCATTCCTTTCTGTCCTTACACACTTCTTTTGCTTCCATTAAATTCAT
>JAHWXV010179812.1:0-10928 GCA_024586415.1 Phrixothrix hirtus
GTTTGTTATCATGGAAACCAGATAATTTTTTTGAGGTCTGTCAGTGATAATAATTTGGCATTTTGATTTGTCGGATAGTTTTCCTTAGTTTTCATTAAACATATGTAGCTAGTATCTTTCTAGTGTTTGTTAAGTATTTACTTTATTGTCTAAGAATGGTCAAGTTAAGTGAACGTGAAAGAATTGAAATTGTATGCATGCTCGATTTTGGAGACAGGGTGCGCACTCAAAAAGAAGTAGTTCAATTATTCAATGAAACTTATCCTAATCGGCAACCCATTTCTCAAAGTACAGTGAGTAGGATTAAAACTAAAGTCAGAGAATTTGGACACGTTCGTAATCTTGCTAAATCTGGTCGGCCGTCACTAAAAGAAGAAGATCAGCTTAACGTTTTGATAGCAATAGAAGATAATCACCATACCACGCTTTCGGAAATTGCTTGTGCTTCCAATTTGATACCATTCACCGTCCACCAGGTACTAAAAAAGAAAAGTACCGTGCGTATAAGGTGTGCCTAGTCTAGGATCTGTCTGATGACGACTTTGATCGCAAAAATCAATTTTGTGAACAAATGCAGGCATTATGTTACAATGATGATAATTTTGTAAAGAATATTATTTTTATGATGAAGCTACCTTCCTTTTATGTGATAATGTAAATAAACAAAATTGTCGTTATTGGGCTGTAGAAAGTCTTTATTGGATGATGAGGAGTCACACTCGATGACATGAAAAGATAAATGCGTGGTGCGATATCGCTGAGGGAAAAATTCTAGGACCTTATTTTTTTGAAGAAAATTTAACCGGTGCGATGTATTTAGATTTTCTTCGGGGCATCGTCATCCCTGCACTAATAGCTATGTACCCAAATCCAACTGAAGCTAATATTCTTGGGAATAACTTCTTCTTTCAGCAGAATGAGGCACCTCGCATTACGCAATCCGTGTCAGAACCTACTTAAATGAGGTTTTCCCAAATCGTTGGATAGGAAGAAGGGGACAAATTCAATTGGCAGCCAGATCGCCAGGTTTTTAAGGGGCACTTAAAAACTAAGTTATACCGTAAGCGGCCAGTCAATTTGGAAGACTTAAAAGACAGAATTCGTACAGAAATTGGACGTATCTCTCTAGAAATTGTCAATAATGTGCAAAGAGAGTTTGTTAATCGCCTAGGTTACTGTTAGGCCGTCAACGGTACACAGTTTGGACACTTAATGTAGTTAATTTTTATAGTTTAGCATTGTCAATAAATTTTATGATTTTTAAATTTCAATGTCATTTTTCTCGAAAATTTTCTTGTCACCTGCATCAATTTAACCTTGTTGTACGTAAACAAATACGCTGTTTAAGATTCTGTAATAAAAAAATGGGGGTTGTTACTTAAAAAAAATATTGATGCCGTCATAATTTTTTGAAAAATTATACAAAAAAGTGGTACATTATTTTAATCATTTGACATGTCTGAGTGATTTTTTAAAAAGAAATTTATACAGTTCTTATCGAATTTATCCAGTACTTTACGAAAGCACTGTATAAACAAGTCACATTATGGGTAACCTAGATTTATGCTAATAACGTTAAATTAATTGTTGCCTGTTTCTATTCGTTTACAATAATACCAAGTAAGACAAAACAGAATATATAGTGAAACATGTACAGAACCGCTCTATATTTATCAAGTTCATTTTAAATGCTTTAATACCAGTCCTAAACAAAAGTAAAGCATTATAAAATGTTAATACACTAAATTTAAATTGTGCCTTTTACACATTCAGACCTTTTATTAATACAATAAAATTAAGTATAAATATAATTTCAGCCAGGTGGGGCTTCCACTGAACGTAAATAACACACGTGCCCATGCACGCACCCACTCGCACCCACACTCGCACGTGCTTCTGCACCTTCACCTATACTAGCACCTGCAATGGCTCCCGCATATACATACGCACACGTACAAACAAACAAACACACAAAGGATCTTTAATTTTTAAATAGCTCCATGGCTTACAATTTAAATGGAGCTGTAATTGTCTTAAAACTAAATAACATTTTTTTTGTGCCTGCAGTTCTCTCGGAAGGCCGAACGGAGGGAGAAGGGATTCAGATGGTTTTGTTATTAATTTAAAAATTAAAAGTTGTCTTAATCTGTTAAAATTTCTGCTATCCCAGTTAACATTCTTTGCGACGTCCTTATTTTTTTGTAGCTACACATTTTGTCTTGTAAACACTGTTGTGTTGAAGAGTGTTTTTTTATTTAATACTTGAAATCTAAAATGAATCACTAATAGCTCACCGGCACAGCTTCCACAGTAAGAATGTGAACTGTTCTTATGTGATTTTCAATAACACATGTCGTTTTCAATAGAAATAGATTTGAAGATTTTTGAGGCAATATATTTTTGCTTCAAATATACAAAAACCATGGGAGGCCGGTCTGGTTTGGTAACCGCTTCGATACGTACTCCTCAAGAGTCAACTGTTTGTCGATTCTATAGCTTTAGAGTTACCAATCAATTCATGTCCTTTTTTACACCTTGTATAAACAGATTTTAAAAACACTTTTAATTTGGAAAAACATTATCATGAGGAAACAAATAGGAATTCACTAAATGTAAATAATTTATAATATTGTGGAAAATTATTTTGTTCGAAACCATGTAATATTTAAAACATTTTGTTCTAACATTGAGATAAAACAACTATAGTAATTATAGCAAGTAGTATTAAATAATTTAAATACCGATCGATAGGCGGCAAAGTAATAGCGTTAGTTGACAGATTCCAAGATATTTACAGTTTATAGAAATTACACGTGATAATAATGTTGCTTCATTGCCGCCTATTTCAGCCTATTTGTGAAATAAGACACTAAATTTTATAAATAGTTTGCTAATGCTTGACTGTAGCTCACTTTTTCAACAAAAATTTTTCTTTATACAGTACGTTCATTATAAGAATAAAAAGTAATCACAGATTCACCCCCAATGTCTTCATTTTCTTAAATATAACATCCTGTATGTGATACTACAGCTCTTTTAAAGAAATACGATATTTATTAAGAATATCCTAAATATCTATCTCTATCAGTTTTGAGCTATGCCCGTTTTTCTTCTTAAAGGTGTTAATCTGTTATCAACATTAAAATATAATTACAATCCGGCTGTTGAATTAAATAACAATCGAATAAACATAAAAAGTCACGTTTATTTATGTGTAGTGATTTGCGTGGTTTGTGATCAGTATTATTTCGTTTCGTGAATAATGTATTATACGAAAGAAGAACTTGTTAACAAGATCTATGGAATTTGGAATAAAGGTAGAAATTGCTTATTAGCAACCCGAATTTCTGCTGCCAAGTATCCAGAGACACAGCATCAAGATAGGCGAGTGTTTAATAAACTACAAGATAGATTATAAAGAACCAAATTTGTAAAATTTGCAACGAAGTATCACCATAAGAGAAATAAATTCTTGGTACTAGGCGGTTTTGTGTAGAACTCTCATTCGAAAGTTAGTCAGTTAGGGCACACATTAGATTTGAATAAGTCTTTTGGATGGAGAATTACTCAGCTTCTTAAGTTCCACCTATAGTAAAGGAACTCGACCCAAACAATATCCAGTATTGATTACGTTTCCACTAGTTGGCAAAAAATAAACTTTAGTAGAATCCATCATTTTTTTATGTTTCTTTGTCTTACGAGGCGGTATTGCATAAAAATGAAAATGTGAATCAGCATAACTTTCATTATCTTGCCATTGAGAATCGAACTTTCGTATTCACCTTGAACTACTGACATACATCTTAGCTGTTCTACAGATGCAACGTTAATTTGAGATGAAATCTCTATTTTTTTGTTGAGCTTTGTATCTTTCTTTTTCCAAATGGGATGTTACCAAAATGTTGCAATTTAAATTCTGTTTTATTACAGAATGAATACTCAAAAAGTCGTTTTTCAATATAATATCCGCAAAATTCACAAAAATTAAAATTGATTTATACATATTTTATGTTTTCATGCAAACAACCGCACATAGTTTTCTAAACTTCTATTGCATACTACAAAATGTAATTGTTGTCACAGACTATTTAAAAAAAGGAAATTTATCATTTATTTCTGGAGCAGTGTGAAATTTCATGTGATAATTGAGATAAGATTTCTGACGATAGGACTTTGAGCAAATTTTGCACTTAAAGTGACTTCCAACACCACACTGATACCGTACATGACGAACTAAGTCTCTTTTGTATTTGTAATTCTTGAAACATTTTCTGCAGCTGAATTGTTGAGAATTGGTTCCATTGTTTGAATCTGAAAATATAGAATAGATTAGAAACTTCAGAAAATTTAAAAGTACAGTTGAAGACACCTTGTTCGGATTCATGTTCATCCTGTTCTTATACGCATTAAATGTTTAATGATGTATATGATATGATTATATTCATCTTGAAAGATAATAGTCGAATAGTTTTTCTCACATAAACGCTTGAAGTTAGTAATATTTATCACGTTTTTAAATTTTTCCTCCAACTTTGATGTATTATTGTAATATATTGTGCTAGCTTATAAAATATAGCAGTACTGATACAAATATAATTAATTAATAATTGGAAGAAATCATAAAAGTTTAATAAATCGTACCAACTTGGGGTGGGTAATTCTTAAACAGTTGTATGACAAATGTATCGACACTTCTTGATGGCTACTTTACAGTCTTGACAAATCTTTTGCAAAGAACTTAAACATTATTTTATGAATAATTCAGCTTATTGTAACATATATTCGTAAAATTATCCGGGTATATCCTTCTCACACCCCTTCATGTATTCAAGCCCATTTGGTCGTTCGACACCTTCCTCTATTCATTTACTCTTAACTAATGAAAGTCAATAACGACAACAAATATGCACATTATCTTGAACTTCTTAATAGAATAAACTGTAATTTTTAACTTTAAAATAAAATTAAATGATAGGAGTGTGTTGAAAAAGGACTTATTTTGTAAAAAATTATTTCAAGGTTATTTATAAGTTGTGATGGAATAAATTTCACTTAAAGGTTATTAGTCCAAAAAATGACCTTAGTGTGAATCTGTACTAAAGCCATTCATGATAATTAACTGAAACTACCTAAAATCACTGAAGTTAAAACATAAAAATTTATTCTGAAGGCCATCAAATGCGCCTTCAGTAGAGAATTTCCGTTCATCAATAATAGTGCATTTACCTCAAATATAACATTAGTAGTATAACTATAGACATACTAAATAAAATTTAGACAAGAGATTGCGACGGGGCGGGAATAGTTACCGGGCTGCAGCGGGGGGAAAATTAGCTGCTTTCGTTGTTTTCGATTGTATATTTATGAGGTTGACAGTTTAACTGCATTCACTGTAAATTACGAAGCGATAGACAGTTTAATTGTTTTTAAGTTTTTGTAATCTGTCTTCGTTCAAACTTGTAGAAACCATTACTTAAATTTAGATTTCAAGTATTTGATGTAGCGTTTTAATTGAATAGCTAATTTAGTATGTCTTGACTCGAATTTGATTATATATTTGCATTGCCTACAATTATCTGATACTGTTTTGATTTAATGGTTAACTACATTTTAGAATAATTGTAGTTGCATGTTTGAATTTCATTTAAACTTTAATTGAGTTTAATTATTTGATATCCTTTTAGAACAATTATCGTATTTGAATTTAAATTTGAAATTTAATATTTAAATAAATACATTTAGCTGATAGCGCGCTATGCTTTAATAGCTAATTGAATTTTAGAATACTTTTCGCTGTATTTTTTGATTTGAATTGATTTTAGCTTTAAATGCGTTCCTTGGATTTGTTATTAGAAATGGCGTTATAGTTTAATAGTTACTTAAATTGTAGGGAAACTATCGTATGTTTGAATTTGAATTAGATTTTAATTGAATATAACTATTTAATACCTCTTCAGAATAATTGTGTTTGCTAAATTGAAACTCAGCTTTGGTCAGAATAGCCGTGGAAGCAATTGTAACGACTTAACTAACATTAAACAACACTAGTGTTTGGAACTGTCACACTGATCAGCTTTTTTTGTTTACATTTGGTAACGATTTTAAGAATTGCAAATTTGAAATGGTATTTGTTGTCACCAATCCGCATACGTGTAACCAGCGTGCGGTCACTTAATTTTTGTGTGCTGAAGGTGCACAACCAATGAAAATTCCTACACTAATGTGGAAATGCACGTATTATGTTTTCAACTGTGTAAGAATTGATCAAAAGATCTAAAAATAGAAAAAGGGAACAAACGATATATCGCGAGCACGTGTATTGTGCACTGTATCAACAAACAACAGTATGGTGTATGTAAAACGTCTGAATGGAGAAAGCGTCGAATTTCAATCAGAGCAATTTCAAAAAATATTGGTGTTAGTGTACGATCCATCCATAGTGTCATAAAGAACTGTGTTTACAGCAAACTTTGTGCACAATAAGTTCCTCGTCTTTTGTCTTAGGTACAAAAATGCTAGCGAATGGGCTTGTCTTTTCAAGACAATATTATTATATGCAACTTTTTCCTGCATACATTTTTTGTGAAACAAATACCCACAGAAGTACACATGGTTAAAGGTTAAATAAGTTATAAAAGTTCAATTTTTTAAAAATATTTAGTAATCCATAAACTTTTCTACAAAATCAAATACGGCATTGAATTGAGTTCATGAAACTGCAAATCTTTCCCCATTTAACCAACTCTGTAACTTTAATAGTTTCCAATATCCCTAGACCAAACATCGAAAAAAACTCACTCTGTATTGTGCCAAACACAAAAACCATTGCATCTCGTTCACAAAATGGCTGCATAAAGAAGAGATTTATTAACTCATATCGTCTTGAAAATAACAGTTTTAATGAATTAGCCCTTTAGCATAAGATAATTTCGGAATTTTAAGCGGCCAATTCGCCATATGCGATCAATATAGTAATACTCAAATTCAATTGTTACTAAGAAATGGCCCCTTTCCGCAAGGTTATACGGACATGTGTCGAAATGAGATGACGGTCACCTGCAAAACTATCATATCTAATCACAGAAATGATATATAGAATTCCTTCGATTTTGTACTTAGGTCAGGGTCAAAGGAAAATAAACCT
Source organism: Phrixothrix hirtus (assembly GCA_024586415.1). NCBI lineage: Eukaryota > Metazoa > Arthropoda > Insecta > Coleoptera > Phengodidae > Phrixothrix > Phrixothrix hirtus. Next base: position 7,145 of record JAHWXV010179812.1, read on the forward strand.
TATAATATTAATTAATAAATAAATGATGATCAGATTCTGTGTAAAAAAAATAGTTTTTATATAAAAGAAACTTCTGTTAAATAAATATATAAAGCACTTGTTAGAAATAAGCGCAATATTCAAAAATGTGTAGTTTTTAAAACTTTTAAGAATCCGAATTCTAGTTATATATTTAAATAAAAAGGTAACTAGTTGCCATAGATAGTTGATAGAAAGTTCAAAATGCAATATGGGCAAGAGTATAACCCATTAGGCCTATTTTAATTAAACAAAAATCCTAATTTAGTTTCAAACGACTCCCGCTCCACAGAGAAACAGCGTGAAAACTTATAAAAACAGAACAATAAACAAGTAAAATTCAAAAGCCATTCTCAGATAGCTTTAAAGGGGCTGATCCTCTATTGATATTGCAATAAATTACAATAACCAATAGCAATTGTTGTTAAATATAAACAGTATCCGACCGTCAGTAAAATACAAGCACAAAATGTGGCGTGCCCTTGACATTGCTAAATAAGTTAGTCAAATTTGGAACAGAATTTCCACGCACTTGGTTGTAGATTATAAATAATACCAATTACCCTTATATAGAAAATTACAAAACTGATTTTGGCTTTTATTAAGTTGATCTTTGGATTTCTTCAGGAATAACCGCCATAAATTCTAGTGTTATATTAAAAGACGAAAAGATATTTCAAAATTTTAATATTTTATTTCCTTATTCAGATGACATGATTATTTGAACGTTTCGAGTTACAAACACTTCTTCAGCAAAAAAATTTTTTTTAAATTATTATAATAATTTTAAAGTGAAAAACATCAAGTAGTAATATAACAATGTAAATATTATAAAATATCAAAAAAAAAACCATATTGATGAATTATTTAAATATTAGATTCTAATTTTTAAATAATTCATCAATATGGTTTTCTTTTCTTTTGATATTTTATAATATTTAAATTGTTATATTACTGCTTGATGTTTTTCACTTTAAAATTGTTCAAATAATCATGTAATCTGAATAAGGAAAACAAAATATTAAAAATTTTGAAATATCTTTTCGTCTTTTAATATAACACTAGAATTTATGGCCTTCATTCCTGAAGTAATCCAAAGATCAATCAATTACCCTCGCAGAAGTGGACTTTCTTGATTAAGCACGGGTTACAAGCTGTTAACTGATACGTTATGAAAACTACCCTACACCTAGTGTGTCTAAGTTTCCTAATATGACCTATAACCCAAATCATGCTGAAAGAAGAAATTTACACTATACACAGACAAGATACTCAAGATACACAAAAATATCTTTGCGCTTCCGACCTGTTTATTCTCACGTTTTTATATATTTTCAGAAGTATTGCAATTGTCATAGTAACACCACGATTATATAGGTATATTATGGTTCATAACGGTACTAGTGCCGAGTATGAAACGGAGTAAAAGTTTGATATCAATTAGTCATAATTGGCTTAATAGTTTTTAGCGCAAAAATAGTTTACGACATGCGATCGGGTCTCGTTTTTCTTACTTCTTCTCGAGCTGTTCTAAGGCACTTACGAATCTTGTATCGTAATATACGATTAGAACATTGATAAAAAACTTGTACTAGAAAATACTGACGTTCTCTATATTATAATTTTGTTCAACATAAATTGAAAAGGAGATTACCATCAAACTACATTTAGCCTGTCGCTGTATTATCTCTCCAAATACTGAATTTAAACAGATAAAATCAGGCTTACAGTCACGATGCAGTCCAGTAAACTACACCTGTCCAAATATTGAACTTAAACAGATAAAATCACAGTTACAGTCACGCTCCAGTCCGGCAACTACCCCCGCCTGGTTTAACACCCAGCAGATACTTATTCCGCATATCTATAGTTGTACTACTAATGTTAAATCATAAAATAATTATCTATTTACAATTAGAATAGCATCTTAAATTTGTTAACAATCAAACTGACAATTTTCTAACATACATTTCCTATTTATCCATCTTTCTATTTATTATCAATCCTTAATTAAACATTTTTAATCGCAGATAACACCTCGCGTTCCATTTTAATGTTTACACCGCAGTAACACAAAAATTATGGGTTTTAGTATGAAATATTTCAAATAGCTATATAGTTTTGAAAGGGCAATTAGATGAATTATTCAGATTTTGGGTCTGGAGCCTGCATCGATTTCATTTAAATTGTAATTCACTTTCGTGTTGTAAACTCAAAATGAGAAAGTCTTGTTTATAGTCATTTCTTTAAATTCCCTTCACCAAGAGGCCTAAACCAACTTCATTATTTTTATTAATTGCATTAGAGAATGTCTGTTTGCCCTATTATTTAATGCACCTTCCTCAGAACTTTTGGAGATTACTAGGTCTAACGCATGCTTTGCAATTAAGCCTAATTGTAACTTTGACAATGCTATTATGGAAATAAAGGAAAATTTCCAATTTCGTCATACACATTTACTTGAAATTACACCTGAGGTTTTATTAAGCACGCATGGTTTGGCGAGTGGCTGGCGCAAGGTTTGAAAGCGGGCAACCGCTTTCGAAACAAATTCTTATATAAAATTAGTATTAAGTGAAAGTTTCAATTTTCTGAGTGTATTTCTATTATCGCATTGATATTATTCCTACATTGACACTTATTAAGTTTTCTAATTAAATAGTTACAGGATATCAATGGCAACGATTTGTATATCGATTGCAGTTAAAGATTAATTAGGTTGCGTAATATAAAGCCGACAAAGAAAAAAGCATCAGGTGACAAGATCACCGATTTTTCTAACTATGTATGTGTGTCTAAAAATATATCACTGACCTACGTCCTGTTTAATACAGTTGCCAAAGACGAAAAATCCATCATATCTCACACTAATGGCAATCAAAACGAAACTTTCGGAGATATTTAGTTCCTTGTTAGTATAATAAAAGGGCAAGGGGTGTCAAAAGTCCTCAAAAATGAGCTCAAAGGTGCAAAAATTTGGGTTTTCATGAAAAAGTTCGAAAATGTGCAAATTTGCGAAAAAGAATAGATAACAAAATTGAAAAAGAGAAAATTCTGCACAAAAAAGCTTGTAATGAGTTTTTACTTCCGTTTAATAGTTTACTCGTAAAATTCAATGTTTGAAGTGTTGAATTGCGCACTAAGACAAAAACGCTTTTCTGAACACCCGATTATTGTTTTTCGTGCATAACTAGTTACATATAATTATATAAACGCTGTCAGCCAGAGGACCCGACATTTCCATTTCCACACCTATATGCCTTTTATACCTGAACCCTTAGAGAATTTCTCATTATACACAATTTAAGGTATAGCAATTTTTCTTTCATTTGCCGCAGGTTTTACCAATAACAATGTATACTCAACATATACAAATTTCTGAAAAAAAAGTGAGACATTTTCAAGACTGCATCTTATTTTTACAATAAAAGAAAGTTAGGACATATCTAGTAAATGTTTACTATACAGTTCAAAAGTAGATACTTTAATTTTTCAAATCCATTCTTGACTTTTTTCATAAGTCAATTTGCCACAACTTTATTCGAGTATATATATGAAATTCGCAACAACCTAATTGAATTGAAGAAAATCGCTAACTTGAACATGACTTCATTCTATACCGATAAGCTAAAAATATTTTTAAATGTGTACAAATCATAATAATAAAAAGTTTTTACTTACCTGACTCATTTATCATAAACATTAATATATATATATATATATATATATATATATATATATATATATATTTTATATATATATATAT
>JAHWXV010179929.1:0-14615 GCA_024586415.1 Phrixothrix hirtus
TATCTGAAATAGATAAATTTAGAAATTAACCTCATACATATATAAAAATTATATATATATATATATATATATATATATATATAACTTAACCCTTTTGTCATCAACTATTTAAAATTACCATCTACATATTTCTTTATACAGCCGTTTATAGAATCTCCCTTGTCGTCCTGCGTGCCGACACATGTCGATTTTTTAAGCTACATAGAGTATTACTCGCATAATTGAGATTCGACTTAAAGACGCTTCATTTTATGTAGTATGCAAGGCGGCTTAAGCGCTAGTCCGGTCGTTATTTTTGGTTTTTTAAATTCTGATTGTTTAACTTTGTAAGTCAGCATTTCTTATTAATATTTCAATTTCCTTACACACCTAAACTTTTATCACAACTCTTACTACCTACATTAGCGACTATTTTACAAGCCATTCTTTAATAAATGGAAGCTTCAGATTCGAACAATATTGTGACAGATTAACTTATCTTAGTTAACTTAGTTGCCGTGTAATGTATATAAATTTATTAATTTTGTGGCGTCATTAGTAAACTATGATCTACGTTAGCTGAAACATTATCTTTGCTTTAACAATATTTCTCTATATATTTTACTGTTCCTAGACAATTATCAGAATTACTTCAACTATAAATGAAAATGAAACTATACCCTAAAGGGTTCGTGTCATTTACGTAATAACGGTATTTAATTTATTCAACATAATGCGATTACTAGTATGCTATACAAAATGAAATTTTATATCAGTTGTGTTTAATTTTGGATTCTTTATTCTTAATCTAGTTTGCACAGCTCACATTCAAATTAAACCTTTTCATACATCTTATAGATTAGTTATTTCACAAGTGCGTTGTGGCTATCTTCTTACTATAAATATTGTCCCTGCAAAAGTATGATAACAATGGGCTAGCGGCTTGAATAGTCTAAATTTTCGACATTCTCAACTTTTACCTACAGCTTGGATATTATCCTCTTTATTAAATTTTTATAAAACCTATCACTTTATAAGCTTAGACCATTTCAGCATTTATTATGATATCAGATAGTTTCATTGACTATTATGAGCAATAGCATATCTCTATTTGAAAACCCTTGAAATTTTTGTATGTCGCAATATTTCACAATTAATAACGTTCATGATAATTCTAAATAATAAATGAAATGTATAATAATTACCTGCTCTAAAGTTCGGCTTTACGTGACGAAGTGATTTAACAGAAAAAAAAAATATAACCAGCCTGTCTTCTGGGAATATAGTTGAACAATTATAAGTAAACGTCAATGCTTTAAAGTTGAATAAATTATTTCTATATACATTTGACGTATGAAACACTTAACAGGTGAAATCTTTAAGGATTGCTAAGAAAGAAAAGATTGCTTTCTATAGTTAAAATCAAACTGAAAATATGACATGAACTCTTATGATGCACATGGCTGTCAAATGTCACATTTTTTTGTCTGATTTAGATGCTGCAATGAATGGAAGATGCTATAAAACTGTAGAAGATTAACAGAACATAAATAGACTAGAGAATGTTAATGCAACGCAGGTTACAAGTTTCACGATTTATACAAAACTCGTTTTTTATGACTCTCTTTCATGCATCTAGTCGTCACCGCCACTTTTAATCCAGCTATGAATAAATTGGTTGTGGATTACCGTTTGATCGAGTCAAATTATTAAATACAACTAACACTAGTAATCTACACATAAAATATATTTTAATAAAATTCACAAATGACAGAAACCGTAATACTGTGCCAAAATTTGCTCAACTACTAAAATGAATATTCACCGATAACTTATAATAATAGTTAAGCAATAAAATTCTTAAAAACCAACCAATATCACTAAATGTTTAGAATTATTGATATTATAAAATTCAGTAGGCATGTTAAAAAATCTGGTGTGAGGCAACACACAACTTTCTCTTACTTATTTTAAATTTAATTTGAATTTATTGACGTTGGTTACTTTCCACACCTAAATTTTAAACTCTAAAATTAATTTAAAATTATAACAATTCATCCATTTATAATTTGCTTTATACATGTACTAAGAGCTTCATAATTAAATTTTAAACTCATTTAAAGCAAAAATAATATATAGATATAAATAAAAAGTAATTAAGTATCTAAATAAAGCACATAAATCATTAAAATATTAATTTGTTCTTATTTTGTGGACAACGTTAGCAACGGCCACCCATTCAAGTTACTGCCAGAACAAACCTTGCTTAAATCTAGAGATTTTTCACAATAACGCGCTTCAACGAATTTTCTCAGCGAAACCAATTAGTTTAAATGTGTTTAAATAAAATCGTTGTAGTCGTTTTCGAGAAAATTGCAAAAACCTAAAAATCACAAGAATAAAGTCGCACTGTCGGTTATTCGATTTTAATGAAATTCTACTAGGAGGTGCTAAAGCAGTAATAAACTAACATATAAAATTTCACTTTCCTCAAACACTTATATACACACACACTCACACACACACACCCACACACACACACACACACGCGCGCGTGCGCGCGTACACACACACACACATATATCGACACACATACAGACACACGCAAACACACATACACACACACACACACATACACACTCACACACACACACTCATACACACACACATATACGCCCACACACACACACACAGACACACCCAAACAGACAGACGCACGCAGATGCACACAGACGCACACAGACGTATACAGTCGCACCCACAGCCACACACAGACTCACAGACAACACAGACAACACAGACACACACACACACACACACACACACACACACACACACACACACACACATCACACACACAAATACATACAGACCAATTTCTAAAAACATGTTTTTCGGAATCAGGGAACCTGAAAACGCGTATTTCCGCTAAAAACTAGAGATCGAAAATTTGACCGAAAACACTTTGCACTTTTTCTATTCTATATTTCATATAGGTAAGAGAAAGAAAAAAATATACTCGTTAATGGATTGATCAACAATTTAAGAAATAAAATCCATTCAAAATTGTGTTAAATCACATGATAAATTGTTGGTAAATAATTAGGAACTGTATTCATAAATAGAAGGTCAAACCAAATATTAAAGCTGTAAAGGCACCTAGGCCTTAAGAAGCCTCTACACCCGTCAATACCGCAATTCCAATGCAGATCCCTTAAAAGTGGATAAAATTGAACGGAGCTTTTGTTGTATTATTCAGAAAAGAACCGATACTTTAAGACGGCTATTGTTTTTCTCTAAATGTATATATACTTTTTATTGCAAGAGGCAAACAAGTTAAATTTTGCATTATCAAGCTTTGTCCCAAATTAAGGAATGTACACGGCCAAAGATAAAAGAGCAGTTGGAGAATTACTAAATAAACTTTCTGTATCCAGCAGATTACGTCACCTGACTGGGGAAACCGATACAATATTTACTATGCAATTCTACATTGCATTTTAATTTTGAGTGTGATCTGTGATTGTTTATTCTGTTGTTTGCAAGCAGTGCTTCAGTGAATGTATTTAAACTATGTTTACTTAAAAATGAGAATATATTCTAAATATGTATTTCTTTTTAATTATTTTCAATAATTCTCTGTGGTCCTGGCCTAAAACAGTAGCAGAAGATCCGTTCCCTTCAAGCTCGTCGTTTTTTCCTGAATCCAACATTTTTTGCTCTAAGAGGTTTGTTTAATTTTTTTTATACTACATTTTCTGAGGGAACAGAATTCGGAACGCGCATTGGCAGCATTTAATGACTTGAATGTCAAGTTTGCGTTTTTTCAAGAATGTAAATTGGCTATTGTGCAAATAATTTTCAGTTTAGCCCGTTGTAAGTTTTACAATTGTCAAGCTATATAAACAGTAATTTTATAAATTACACCTGATTTTATTGTAATGGATGAATTAAACTTTTACTAAAAGCAATAACTTATTATTGATATACAAAACACTAGGAATAGTTGCTTCGAGAATTTAATTTCGGATTGAAATCTTCGAGATGCAAGCAAATTTTTATTTCTCACTCAATTATAATCGCGTTTTCACCGTTAGTTTCGTAAAATACGGTAGTTATTTTTTATTTGAGGATTTTCTTCCAAAATATATACATTTTTCCTAATGACGAGTTCAAGTTGGAGTTCATATTGCGCCCTCGATTAGCCCTTTAAAACTTAAAATTGGAAAACGATTTCGGTGGGCGAAAGGAATATGAAATTATATAAAAACTAAGTATTTAAATAGAAATAGAAGACAAATTAATTTCACCTTATATCTCTCTATCAAAATCTTCCAATTTTACTTTCATCACCCCTTTTGATTTTAAATCTTTCAGATGTGCATAAAATAATGTACATGTATACCTCAGGATTAAAGTGCTTTTTAATCCCTAGAGATTAAAATAGTCACTTTAGTCCGTTAGTATATAATAGTATATTATATACTAAGGGACTAAAGTGTCCCGTTTAGTTCCGATAAAGGAATAATCTCTCCAGGGATTAAAAACCGCTTTGGTCCTTAGGTATATACATTATTTTTTGCACTTTCGAATAATTTGAAATCCAAAGAGTTAAAGAGAGTAAAATTGCATGATTTTTACGTTGACAATTCATTTGATTTATCAGCGTATGCTTCATGAGAAATGCAATTTAAATTTTATTTCTGAAGCGCCATAGTAACGCTTTCGGCAATATGGAATTTTAATTAGTTAGTTTTGTTATTGCCATGCATTTACTTTGTTAATACGGGATTCAAAGTACTTAAACTCCCTTGGGAATTAAAGAAAGATTTTAATCCATTGAGATTAAAAATGTTGCTTTAGTCGTAGAAATAAGTGACTAAAGTTGAAGTTTTAGATCCTAAAGTGCAAAATATAGTATTAATTTGTAATTTTTTGTCATTGACCTGGATTTACTTTGTTAATGCAGAATTTAAAGTAGCTTGAGACTAAATTAAAGTTTTAATTCTTTAAGATTAAATAACTAAAATAATTAAGCTGAATTTAATAACTTATTCGCGTAAGTTTAGATAAAATTCAAGTTTGCGACCCTGTCCAAAGTTACCTATCATAAGAATTTGACTTAAATATCGCATCAAATTCGTATATTTAATTACTTTTTATTTAATACTGTGATCGTAGTAAAAGTTTTTTATGCACAACGTGTGCAAACTAACTAGACATATGTTCAATAGTTTTCGTAACGGTGCGAGGTCGCGTCATGAAATGCCTGAAATCACGTCGTAAATCTGAAGTTTCACTATTACGTAATTTGAAATTGAGGTTGGCTACATAAAATATGGAAAGGTGACGTTTTACCACATGTGACGTAAAAATTGTTTGGCCAAATTGCACAACACGTCAAGTATAATAAAACTTTTTATCAAATAACATTTTTATGCCCTGAATGAATGACAGAAAAATTAAATTAAAACTTAGTATACTAATAAACGGTGGCGCAGCAAGCAGTAAACAAGGCTGTTTGCAATCCGACTTGATGGGCACTTCGGACCAAATTTGGTTTTTGGATAGAACCACATTGCTTTGTTAGGGTGTGATATTAAACTTTTCAGACTGGTATTCAGACGCATCTGCATAGAGAGACAGCGTCATGTCCGAACTGCTGAATTGTGCTACATGTGTCGTCAGCTGAATGATGCAACACAAAGAAAGCACAGTCATCATTATGTCCCAAATATTTTAAACGTACAAATTTTAACATATGCTTGAATTTAATTAAATAAAAGTTTTATATAGGCTATATGTATTTTGTTTACCTAATTTGAGAGGTTGATTACTTTATCCAAAAAGCTAGCCACAATATTTCTAACTAATGTATATCCTACTGTGTACTACTTGCTTCTGAAACTTTTTACAGTAGTACTATAACAATGAGAGTTAAAACTTTCTCAATAGCACCAAGGTACACTTTGTTTATGCTAAACTAAGAAGGAGAAAGTCACTATCTAAAGCACTTTGGCTGGGCGTGTGCTTATCCTTTGGAGTAGTCTCGATTGACATTTGTGCTTGAGTAATAGAAACAAAGTAGTTACCCAAAAGTACAAGAATAGATGGTTTTCAAATTATAGTATCAATATGAAGTGCATATCGAATAAAGGTCGATTTTTCGGAATTTGAACTCATCTAGAATATATTTTAGAACATATATTGTAGAACCTAGTACAGAACTCGCTTTATAATGCCATATCTATAATGGTGTCTTTCTTAGTAAGGCGAATATCAATGTTGAAGCCGGTAAGCTAGAAAGAGATAGAAGTTAGCAAAATGCCCGTGTTACGCGTCGATTTGAATTTATACCAATTATCAAGCCCTAACGCTTTCGCTCAGGAGCTACAGACAAAATCGCTGAAAATCTTAAACACGTAAAATACCGATACTAGCTTTAAAGCAGGAAACAGGAAAATCAGTAATGTACTTCGAAATCCAAAAACAAAAATAGAATTCGAATATCAAGGGGTATATGAAATGCTATCCTGTGACTGCGGCCAATTGCATATAGGGCAAACCAACAGACGAATCAATGTACGACGGGAACAACACAAAAATGCCGTGGTAAAAATTGAAAGAACGTCATCACTAGCCCAACATATAAAGACAACATCATACACAATTGACTTCGATAATACTAAAATGCTTGCAAACATTGAACACACTACGAGAAGAATAATGTGATATTTCATCGAAATAGAAAAACGGCCTACTAATTTAAACACGGCTGATGACACTCCGCCCCCAGTTTGGAAACCATTAATAATACTTATCACAAAAACAAAATCTGTACACACAAAAAAAGACAATGTGAAAGAGGAACAATGCGTAACAACAGGTCCGAAGACACGTAATCGAGTGAGAACTGAAAGCAACAGAGTATATAAAGGCCAACCAGTTCCCCATAACATCAGCTAGACTTGATAATGGCAAAAGGGAATTTGCGGAAACGCCGTTACCAGACACACATGTATACATATAATTTGCACCTTGTAATAATTCTGAAAAATTCGAATAGGAGTAGTAAAATATTCTCTTGGTGTGCATTTTTATTGTTTAAGGCTAGTTTAAATTCAACTACTGTTATTTCGTGGTATAAACTCCTGTCGATTGTATTAATGTATTAATTGAAGATGAATTCGCAGATTTAAAAGATAACTGTAAATTAAAGCTGTTGTATCTAAATTTAAACGTAATGGTTTCTGTTAATACTATTTCACCAATCAACTGATAACGCCATCTTGAAGGTAGATTTCACCTTTTCATTATTGAAAAACAAAAATAAAATATGCCAAGTAAAATGCCAAGTAGTCACTAATACGACATCCTACGATTTAATTATAACTGAATTCTGTAATAAATATTTAATGAAACTATAAACACCTGGTTGAGTATCATAATGACATTCATTATAAACTGAGCCTTGTAATGCGATTAATTATGTACTGAGTACTGCAATGAAATTTGCTAATAAAGTAAGGAAAACTATTATTATGAATAAATAATTGGTCACTAAGGAAACGAGCACACTTCGAGTTTTTAACTTAAACAATTTTCCAAATCTAATATCAATTTACATCTCGGTTGTTGCTTGTTTATGGTAGCAGATAAAGTTATGAATGTTATATAAATCGTAATTAATCATTATGGTAGTTGTCCTGTCATCGACCTTGGATGCCGCCTTGGTCGAAAATTTTCACCACGCGTGCCATAATGATTATCACTATGATTTTTATAAGATAAATATCTATTATATGACATTTAAGACAGCACGTAAATTAATAAGTTTAGTGCAGGTTACGAAAATAATACTATAATTTTAAGTACAACTATTATGATAAATAACTTTAGTACAGGGTCGCGAACCTTGATTCTTCCTACAATTCTACGTAAAATACGCAAATAAGTTACTAAATTCAGCTTAATTATTATAGTTTTTATTCTAATAGATTTTTTCAGGAATACTGAACTAAGAGTAGATACACATTTGAAAAGCGACTGTCCGTTAAACAGAATTAAATATATAATAACGTATTAAACGTTATTTATCTACCATAAGAAAGTGTGTTTATAATCTTAATACCCTAAGATAAGGAAAAGAATCGAGATCTGCATTTGCAGAACAAAGAGGAAGAATTAGTATAGCTAAGATGATTGTGCAGGACTATAGAACTTCTATTTCAACTTTTAAAGCGAAGAGATTACCCGTGCTTTCGTGGTGTGGTGTGACCAGTTTATCCGGCTTTTGAATATAATTTTAAAGCATCGACCGAATGGCTCAAGTCGACTCCTTTTAGCGTCGATATATTCACCGTCGACGTTCCGTTGCTAGAGTAACAGGACGACCTCGATGAGAGCGTTTATAGCGTTCCGATTTTTGTGTTGCTTGCATCGCGAAGACAGATTGATATGAAACCGTTTACCGCCGTTAACACCATGGAGTCGCCTTACCTTCTGTGTGACCCATGCCGTGGAAATTTAAGCTCTTCGCTGTATGATGTATAGAAAGTCAGTAGATCTAGATCTAGTTGCTCAAATAACAAGAATTAGCCCAACTCGCTCTGCCCGAGACCGGAGAAATTTCCGTTGACGGGGTAAGTGCACTAATACTCGAGGTGTTAGCCACTCAACGTCCCGAGTCCATCGGTAAATAGCACTTCAAGGCGTCAGTCGAGACGCACTAGATCACTCTAGGCGAAACAGCATCACATTACGAGACGCCATATTAATCAATCCGATAGTATATTATATTTGAATACTGTTCACTAATAGTATATTTTATGTCATCTGACCGCAATTAAAATTAATTGCGTGAATATTTGTGATATTATTATTACGTTCCTTTATTGAAAATTGCATTTCTGAAATTGCCGAATGCAGTTAATATCTTTTTATTTGGTCGTAACCATAATTAGTAATGAACATATTGTAAGTATATTTTCCTAAGATTGCTTTGTTGTAATTGCCGAAAATGAATTGTACCTTTTTTAATGTAATTTGGATTAGTACTGTAAATACCTGCTTTACTAATATTCAGTTTATTTATTATAATATATAATTTTCGAAGGTTTATTGTCTTATTATTTGCAGAGAAAATTAACCACAACTTAACATATTATCCCGTTTAGGCCAAAGCCGTCGAGAACCAACCGCCTTCCCAGCCCCAAGACGAATTACCCGTGGAAAAATAAATATAAATTATTTTCTTCCTATGAGTGTAATCAATGAAATCGTAATTCCACAGCAATGTAAGTGTGTGCGGTAGAAGATCACTTCTAATACCTTTTCACAAATTTAATTTCTATGGTTGTACCCTATTTTGTTAGTTTTATTACAACTGCAGTTCAAAACTCACTACTAATATTTATTGTCAGTAATGTTAGTATTCAAAAGCTTTCCATGATGATTGTTTGTAACCGTTGCTGTGAATAATCTCCACGTGCAACGTTAGTCTGAAATGTTAGGTAGAGATATACCATTTAAACATATCCCATGCCCTGTATTGTAACCTTGTATTTGAAGTAGTAACTGAAGGAAGTGACAATGGGATGTATTCCAGAAGCCCTTCAGGAGATGTGCCAATACCATTTTATTTGTTTAAGGTATTACCACAATAAAACAATTGACCTTATCTTCTATATCTGTACAGTAAATAAAGATCGTGGTAACTGGATAGTCGGTATCGTATTTTTTTCAGTCCACGAAGGTTAATAAGCGGTTTTCATAACTAATATAAAGATGCTTTTTTTAAAGACGTAGGTACGCCGAGAAACATGATCAAAGTGTGCGTTAGCAGACTAGAAAACTATCGGTATCTATATGCTTCGAAAGAGGTTACACCAACAATCAATCATTCGTTACAATGTAGCAAGGTACTTAAGCCAAACATCTTGCGTTGAAATTGTCGATAATTGAGGTCAGCGTAAATATTGTTACTTTGACAGAACCCGAAACTCATCTGATATGATGACTTGGTTGCTATGTGAAAGGCTGCTTAACTCAGAAAGCGCTCAACATTTAATAATTCGTTACAATGTTACAAGTTGTAATTTTCGCTACGTGAAACGGAACTCATATGGAATGGCGAACTCGTTGCTGAGTTGCAAAGTTATTGAAGCAGAAAAACATGCATCATATATTTTACATTATATCTCCCTTCGGCGAGGAGGAGCGTGTGTGATTGTGGTTGCGCATGTGTATAGTCGTGTTGGTTTGCATGTGCGTATGCGTGTGCGTGCATGTGAGTAGGTGAGTGTATGTGTGTGCGTGTGTGTATGTGTGTGTGTGTGTGTGTGTGTGTGTGTGTGTGTGTGTGTCTGAATTTATTAGTTAGTAGCAACTCTGAAGGGCCGGTAAAGTTAAAAGTAGCTTTATTAAACGTCAAGCTGAAGACATAAATTTCGCACAACCTTCATATTTAAATATCAAATATTGCTAGACATTAACAGATTCCTTAAACTAGCGGTGCTGTCTTCAATATAAGATGCGTTACGCTAGAAGGATGTATACTTGGATATGAAGATGTGCATTATTAAACTGTAGCACAGCCCCTTATAAATTGTGCATCTTTCGTAGTATGCGCTGTTTCGATTTGGTCTAACGTGACCAACAAGGAATAATGGACGGACTACTAAACCTGATAAATTGCGCAAACCATTTCACAACAGCATTAGTGAATGTTGTCAGCTGATTACTAAATGCTCGCAATTATGCAATAGATAATTATGCGATTTTTCTCCTTAAGATTTATTTGGGTGTTTTACTTGTGCTAAGTTTACTAAATTTTTATTCAAGCATGAAATAGAGTTGTTACTTAATAAATACATTTTTGAGCGTGTTTTTGTTATTGTAATAATGTTAAGCTTTTTAATATGTTCTATATTGTTTTGTCATTTTAACTACATGTTAAATATTACACAATATTTATAAACAACCTTTGCGCTAATTTAGTTAAACTTTAACTCGTTGGCTTCTTCAACGTAAATCCGCCTTTTTCTATAAATATCTGCCTATGTATGCAATTAGTAGTGTTTCGTAAAGATTTGACGTAGTTACATACCTTTCCATGCAAATTAATGCGGACTAAAAATGCTTTGATTTTATACATATCTACTAAGATTAGAGATTATGTATGGTAACCTTAGATATATAATAAATGACTCTCTTAATATTGAATTAACATACAATTCATAATTAATAAACAATAATTTTATGGAGAAAGGCGAATCTAGAATATATAAAGGAATATATTTTAATACTTTTTGTTAAAACAAGCTAACGACAATGAACTCTAAAGGGTATATGAATATAAACAGGAAGAAAGTGAAATTTGCATATCCGCAAGTCAATTTTATTTAAAAACTTGGAAAAGCGTATTCGAGTAGTATTATAATTATTTTGAATACAAATGCGCTGTTATCCCATATTTCAAGTGCGACATCGAAATGTACAGTGTGAGGTGTAAGCTGAGCTCTATATAAGAAATTGAGAACCTTAAATGTAAGAGCGTACGAGTATCGAACAAAATATTTCATGTTCGTTCACGCATATTCAGAAAAATCTGATATGGGACACACAACATTAATTTACCCATTTAAATTTAATTTGAAATTATAGACGTTAGTCGATTTCCTATGCACATACATTGAAGCTCTAAAATTAAGCTAAAAGGATAAATAATTCACCAATTTATAATTTCCTATATACATGCACTAAAACCTATATAAATAAATTTTAAACTAATTTAGAATAAAAATAATTTATAAGTTTAAATAAAAAGTAATTAGGTATATAAATAATACACAGATAAGATTAAAATCTTCATTTAAATTCACTTTCAGAACGATAATGGCAACGATCACCCATCTAATTGACTTGCCTGGAGAAATACTGCTAAACCCCGGAGATGTTCCCCACTAGCTGGCTTCAACAAATTTTCTTAACACGTTCGCGATGACGTGGGCCACCGGCGGCTCGCGTCGGTTTCAGCCATGGACGACGATGGCCACCCATTGTACACAATTTACAGTTTATTCTCAGACTTCTCAAACTTTACACTTATTAGCAAGCCCTTTTATAATTTGCAGCGATCTTTGGTAAAGATGTGTTCAATCAAGTTTATCAGCGTTTCCAAATTCGGCCATATATAAGCAAATTTTGAGCAAACAAAGAGATAAACGTCAAATGCATAGTAGTATCTACTTTCTCTGATAACTTGCTTCAACGTATTTTTTCAAAAAAACGGTTAATTTCATATAGAAGGTAATTAAAGACAGAATAACAGTAGTAAACTTAAAAAACGTGTTATAGCCGTTTTCGAGAAAATCGCAAAAAACTTAAAAATCGCAAAGATAAAGTGACATTTTTAATAAAAATTAGCAATGTTCAAACCCCATTTATCAAATTAATCTATTTATATGTGGTTATCAAATTTTTCAATTATTTTAATAGATGTCCACCAATGGTGCACCACGGCTGCGATGGAAAGTTATTGTTTGTGGTCGAAATGTACCACCCGTGGTACACCGAGTAGAATTAACTAACATCTTACCTAATACGCTTTTATTCAGAATTAAGTTACTACTGAAAGAGGAAACTGCTTTTAAGCGAAAATACATATGCACGGTAAGTACGAAATTTATCGAAAATTGTCGTCGTCGCAAATGTGTTAAACAAACCGATTAATTCGCACAATAGAGCATCATAGACGTAATAGACGTGGTAAGTTAAAAAACATCTTTCAAATGCTTTCGTAAAAATCGCAGAAGACCTAAAAATCACAAGAATATAGTGGCACTTCCAGTAATTAGATTTGAATAAAATTCTTACTAGGAAGGCAATAAACTCGAATATAAAGTTTCACTTTTCTACCTGCACTGACCCACATTGAGCATACAGATACACACATCCACGCCAATTTTGAACTTAGGGAAACTGAAAACGTGTATTTCCGCTAAAAACTGACCGAAAACAACTTTCTATATATTTATTATATTCATATGTGTAAGATAAAGTAAAAAACATTAATGTATTGTAAATGTTGAGGTTAATTGTGATAGTTGTCAAACTAGGTATGCAAACCGTATAGTTTATATATTTAGTTATTATCATTTTTTGAGGTGTGTTTTAAAATATGAATACACAACCACTTCTTATAGATATGTGTTAATCAAAGGCCCGGGTACATGTGAATTAAATACTGGTCATAGTTCCCAAACACCTTATTTGTTGGTATAATTCATTTTATCTAAATTTTGAACCGCAAGATATGCAAATAAATAAAATGTTATAAGATTTCGTGGCATATGATGTTTTATCGTAACCTTTCTTTCAGGATTGCTATAGAAACGCCCGTATAAAACTGGTATTTAATATGTTACTCCGCGTCGCACGTTTTGAAATCACACCATCAGTGCCAGTTGCTTTGTTGGAAAATTAAGCGTTCTGCGTCCTCGTAGAACAATTTAATAATTACTTTTGTGTGGTATATACATTATTCTAGTTAAAGCGATTTTAAAATTATTTGTTACGTAATATTGATAAATTTAAAAATAAACTATGATTTATAATTTGTAAAGAACTACTCTATTTTACATTTATGGGAAGCTTTTGGAATGTATTAAATAATTCCCGTTTTGATACATATTATGTAAACGAATGGTGTATTAGTATATTATAGGCTTAAGATTTAAGTAAATACATTGGAATCAAAGGTTGAAATGTATGTTTGATAACGTTTTGTCGATTTTAGGATTATGTTTATCTTGAATACCTCCCTAAGGAATTGCTTAAGTTTCAATTGATGTTTACGCCAAACTAGTTCTTTGTAATAATTGATATATAACAGTTTGTAGCTAATTGACTGGATTCACTATAGCTGAGATAGAGATATAATTAGTACATTATTATATCAACAAATTTAGGGAATCTACGGGTTCTTATCAACAGAAAAAGTTTTAAATAATTAATAAAAGTTCTTATGCCATATGATAACGATTTATTATATTTTAGTTAAATACGAAAGGACCTTTAAAGTAGTATATTAAAATAGTACCGGGCTTAGTAGAAGTTGATACTTTGTATGGCTATATTTATTTCAGATTTATTTTTGCTCAATGCATGCATCATTCGGCAACTACTTTGCGATAAAGCAGCAGCTATTACATCTTAGGCACATTCTCTGTAATCGGAAAGCGTCATTTTAGATGTATTATCCAATTCCATTAAGTTAAATTTTATGAAAAGGCATTACAGCAAACTTTTCGCTTCTCTCTCCTTAAGCAAGTTTATTCAACTTCCCAATTTAGCTGATCAAAGTAACTGGCGCCTTATTAATATCATCAATACCTTCAGCTAATTATCAGTTCAAAACTTTTGGGCATTCCTCGAGTTTGTTGTGCCTCGTTACAGGTAGGGTTTGAGATTCGTGCGGATATTTGTAACATATTCTGTTCGATCCGTTTTCTAATCTATAGAGATTTCGTCACATTGTAACGTTTATACGATCCGATAGAATAACGCGAAACGCGATTTAAAAAGAATTCCTAAAAATTCTACGCATTTTCGCTATATTCTTAAATACAGGAGTG
>JAHWXV010179965.1:0-11646 GCA_024586415.1 Phrixothrix hirtus
GTACTTACCCGTTCTACGTCAGTTATTGCTTGCTTTATTTAATCGATTTGATCTGATCAATTGCTTCCTTCTTGTTGCTTCGAGTAACTTCGACTTGATTTTGGTTTTTTTCTTTAAATCTCTTATTGTGTAATATTTTGTCTTAGTTTTAGACTCTTTTGGATTACTTTGCACTCAAGAACTCCTTTTTTGCAAGTAATTTTCCTTTTCTTTGTTCTTGAGCTTGCGGGCACCCTTTTCTTAATCATTACCCGCTCTCTTAGTTAATCAGTCTTAGCCAAAACTGTAACAAGCTTGACTTGAATTGTGGTTATGATCACCGTTACTTATTTCTTTTCGAGACGTTAGGAATTGTTGCTTTTCCTCTTTACGTTTTTTTTAGTTATAGTTACAGTTAAGGACCTATAAAATCTATGAAGAAAGAACGAAAAATTCTGCCACGCCTAAAATTAGATAGATGAGCGTAAACGGCCTTACTAACAGGGTCACGCTCAGCGGCAAAAACAAAAGAAAAATGTCCGGCCGGCTCTAGTGCCGCGGAGGCTAGGGAGCGGGGAATAGTTACCTATAAAAAAGAAGATGGTCTTTTAAAAATTTGTGAAATAATCAGTTTAAGAATATGTCATCTATTGGCAGCCATTTTGATTCATATAACCTTGTGACCGCAGACTCAAATAGCTTTATCTCCAATGTTTATTTATATCATCCTTTGGAATAAACATGGATAGTATTACTTCTTCTTAAATATTTGTATTGCCCACAACGTTTCAGTACTATTTGTAGTTACTTTGTCCCTTGAAATAAATTTTCATTGTTTCAAATATTAAAAAATGATAGATGTAGACAGAATTGGCGAATAAAAGGTTGATTAAAAATTTAAAAGTCGTGTGTATCCATATTTGTTTAGGTTAAGGAGACCAGACTGATAAAAATCTGGATGGCCAGATCTTAAATAATATATAAATAAGGCCACGTTTCCTGTAACGGTTCCGTATTTACTTCACAACCTGGTCACCTTAGTTTAAGCGAAATGGTCGAGGCATTATGTTTAGGAACTGCAGCAGTACCGTAAATTATGACCTATATTTAGAGATCTCACGATTTTTTAATACCTTAAATACTATAGAAGTGCTTTTTATAGATGTTTACGGAGTTTGCTGAAATTTCATACGTGTGTCGGAAGGCAGACTGCCTATACGAAGCCAATTATGCAATTTTTGAGAGAAATTGGCGATTTATTTCAGCAGAAAGGTTTTTCCATTAAAGAGCATTTTGACTTTATTCCGATATATGAGTGTCGCAATGCTTTCTCGCAAGGAAAATTCGACTTCAAAAATGCATTTATGTGTTTATTATATAGTGCTATCGACAACTGCAGCAACATAAAATATTAATCCTTAGATTTAACAAATTTGTTACTTTTAAACTAAAGTTTGCACAGTAATCTATAGATCTTAGCTAAATTACTATTATTTACCTGTCAATCAATACAGCCTATAGTTTGAAGTACTGGGAATAAGTACCTACTAGACTCGAAATTGAACATGTCAGATTAAGAAATACTTTACAAAATTTATTGAATTATTATTAACTCTGAACAATTCTTACGGATGTACATTTTAGGTATATTTATTAATAGTTGTAATTTAAATATTATACAGGGCTATTTTAAAATGATTTCAGAAATTTTACTACGTATTCTTTACACCTCATACGTTCACAATCGAATTTAGATGATTGTAAAACCTTCTATTATACAATATTTATGGTCAAAAGTTTCATCTCAATTTGTGACGAAATCACGTTCATTTATTTTAGTCTTACTCATGTTACAGGTCATTGCAGTTGAATATAGCCGAGCACCGTGTATTGATAAAGATTCAGCGTAATTGAAATTGATAAAGAAAACTCAATTCTGGTTATTAAATTGGATTGCGTTGTGTACTTTTTTATACAATGTCTTATTATTCAGCTTTTTAATGTTTTGTTGTGGAAGTAAAATTTACTGAAAAATAGTAAAAATCTAGTTAAGTCTGCATTACCGCTTGAGAAAATACGGCGCATTTAATACAATTAATTTCCGTTGCTTTTCATTATTTCCGAACTAAAAGCCTTATTGAAAAAATTAAAACTCGCTTCACTTTGAAATATTTTATTACACCTTCTGTAAAAGTTTCAGAAAAATTGAATAATAAATTAAAATCATTTCAACTTTATGTACTTATATAATTTGTAATTAAGTATCTATTACTTAATTTTCTTAAACTTTTAGAAAATATACAAAAAGTATTCCAAAGGGTTTGTCTTTTTATGACTTTCAAAAACGTTTTAGTTTCGGAAACAACGTTCGTTTTTTAAATAATGAAACATAAAGTTCATTCAGATTTTACCGCTTGTTTCAGGTTTATGCTTACAATTTTAAATACATAACAAATGATAATCTATCTATTGGCAAATTAAAAAAAATCTGGTGTGAAACAACACACGATTTTCTCTTACGTATATTAGGTATACAAATATCCAAATGTTCACAAATAATTAAAATATTATTTACGTTTATTTTGGAAACGATAATTGTAACGGTCACCCATCCCCAAGTTACTGGACATGTAAAACACTGCTTAACTCCAGAGATTTTATCTGATAACTAGCTTCAACGCATTTTTTCAGGAAAATCTCTAAGTTCACGTAAAAGAATGTTAAGAACATAAGAACCGCAGCAAGTATCAAAAAAAATTTTAAAAACGTTTTCTAGAAAATCGCAAAAAACTTAAAAATCACAGGAATAAAGTGGCACTTCCGGTAATTCGATTTTAACTAAATTCTTGCTGTCTTATGTACAGAAGACATTAAACATAAATATAGTTTTTGATTTTTATATAATGATTACTTTTTGAGATACGTTGTTCACAACTAATACTCCAAGTACTTCCAGCTACTCGATTTTCAAAAATTTATTAGAGAAACTCATTTCTTAATATAAAACTAAATTAAGTAGCCAAGGGATATACCAAGTTCTAAAAATAATGATGAAGAAAATCGTGATAATGAAAAATTCGTCAAATATCTAAAAATGACAGAATTAAGGTGGTACTTCCGGTTGTTCGATTTTAACCAAATTTTTGATTTAACACACTAAGGTTATTGTAACCTGAAATATAAATTTTCAGTTAGCTGCGGTTTTTAGTTTCATAGTTATTTTATGCAGACTTAACAGCGAAAGTACTTCCGGTTACTCGACTTACGGAAAATGTTATGAAAAACCGTCTAGATTACATGAAAGGGCATTACATTTCTAAAAAATATAGTAAATTTAAAAAAATTGTTAAAACCGATTTCGAAAAAATCTCAAAAAACCAAAACATGACAAGAGTAAAGTGGCACTTTCGGTTATCCAATTTTAGTCAAATTATTGCAGTCGCTTGCGACAATGGATAAAAACTCAAATATAAAATTTTGTTTTTCTAGAGCGTTTGGTTTTCGAGTTATCGTGTCACAGACACAGGCACAGACATACACGCACGTACGCATGCGCACGCATTCACGCCCGTACGCGCGTACGCACACATGCACGCACGCATGCACGCACGTAGGCTCGCACGCACAAACGCAACCACGAACGCACGCACGCACGCACGTACGCACTCACGCACGTGCGCACGCACGCACGTCCGCACATACGCACGCACGCCCGTCCGCATGCACGCACGAGCGCATTCGCGTACTCGTGGGTGCTGTGTCCTTCGCCGCACCTCACGTTCTTTGGTTCGGTTCGGTAGCATATTCGTGTGTCCAAATTTTTGACAGCAATGACACTGGATTCTGCCATGTTGCCCTTTCCGGGGACTCTTGACTGTCACCTTTAGCTTCAAAATGCACTTTGAGGTCGCACACGCCTTCTCCCGCCGCTGATCTCGTCATCTCGATGTAATTGAGGGGTATTGGGATCTTCTATGGCCCTTTCTTCATTTTCTTCACTGAAAGGACAGCGTTGTTCTTGTAAATAGGGTCCTGTTTTATATCTTCATCGAAGAAAGTCTCAGGTAGGCGTCGGATTACTACACGAAGTGATTTCTCTTGGTTGAGGAGGTAGGTAGATATGGTTCTTCTCTCTATTTGAGGAGGGCGGTTATGCCCCCGCAGCCGTCTGTTGCTTCCCGTTTGACCTTGATACCAAGGGTGGTATTCTTGACCTCGGTGTACTTGAAATTTCTTAACTCCTTCTCCTTTTCTAGCTGGGGCCATTTGTCCTTGGACCTCAGGACAATTGGGTGTTACATGCTGGAGTTGGTGCAAGTACTATGGTTTCTTCCACCTTGGATTTGATATTGTACTTGTTTTGAACCTGCATTTCCAATGCAGGCTCTGCGGCGGCGCAACTTAGGACGTCTTTCTCTTAGCTTGTCGCCACTTGACTTGTGTGAATTCTCCTTCGCTGTCTTCTTCAGACGAGTATTCCATGATTACCACAGTGAGAGCCTTGGCGTCCGTAGCTGCCTTCTCGTTTATTTTCGCGAAAATCTTCGTTAGTCGCTGCTTAGTGCAGTCTAGGTACCTAGCAAAGTAACATGCTGCTTCTTGTTTATTTCTCACATATTCGTAGAGTATTTGTTGAAGTTTCTTGCTCGGTCAGCGCTATGGATTCTTTCATATAAGCCATGACTTTGTTAGCTTCCACCAGGAAGTCGCAATAACGTAGGCAGCTAGTAGCTCTGACCAGGGTTTTACTCCTGACCGTCACTCATCCCTAACTATTTGCACTGAACAAGGTAAACAATTTTACGCTAGATTATGTTCAAGGCACATCCGCTCACTTCCGATTCTCAGCCTGCTCTTCCTAAAACTGCCTCTTGATTGATTCTGATTCATTCATTCATATCTTATTTTGACAGGAAATTCTTATTATGTTACTTCCTGTGTGTGGGCGAATGACACGATGAATAATGGTGACGTATGGAGGCTCAACTACGCATGCGTCGGTAATACTTCTCCCCTCCCCCGTTAGTACACCAATCGGTTTTTATTATTTTTTCGAAATATATTGTACACAAGATTGTTACAAAACTTAGAGCTAAGATTAAAATATTAAACTAATTAAAACCTATAACTAAGATATAAAATGTATATGTACTAGGCGTAGTGTTCCGCCTAATACGTAGGGAATAGGTAAGTGAGTAACATGTACCCTTTATTAAAAGGTGCAAGTGTACGACCATTATTAAAAGGCCTGAGTGTACAGAATGATTATAAAATATAAAATTGAATTAAAAGCTAAGAATTATAACTAATGTACAAAGTTAAAAATATAAAGTAAAAGTACAAAGCAAATAAGTATTAAGGGTATGTAACAGCCCTAATACGTATTTTAATTTCGAAGTAGGTTAGTGGGCGCAAAATTTTGCTCTTTATTTAAGTAAAAGACGTTTATACAGAAAGTAAATGCAAATATCTCTTAAAAACTACGAGTAATTCTAATTCTATTTTAAACACTTAGTGTAGGATCACATTTCCGCCTTTCCTATGTGCTAATACTGCTGGAATAAAAGTAGGCATTGCGCCCTTTATTAAATGAAAAATATTTACAGTTTTTTTTACATACAATAATCATACTAAGTTTATAATAATTATAAAGAATGTTTATAAGTTTAAACACAAAATTACACTATATTAAACTTTCGGGTGCGCGCACGACTACGCTAGCTTTTAGTATCTTCTTTAGCTCTTGGTTCCTGCGCTCGATAACGTTTGACCTGGGGTGATAAGTCGCCGTCGTCCAAGTGGAGATTTTATTTTTCTGGTCCCAATTTAGGAACCGGTTGCTGATGAATTGGCTACCATTATCGGACATAATAGTTCACGGATAGGCGAAGCGGGCGAATATTTCGTTCTCCAATAAATGTCTTCTTGTGAAGACGCTTGAGGCATCATTTTGGATTCCGTCCATCGATTTAGGAGGTCGGTGATGACGATTATGGCGGTGTTACCAGCAGTTCCCAATAATTTCAATCGCCATCGTTTCTGGTTTCTGTGATATATGAAGGCACAACGGCGCCGCATTTTGAGGCGGGGGTCTCTTGGCACCGCCACATATACAGCAACGCTGTAAGTAGCGTCGGATGTCGAGGTAAGATCCCGGCCAGAAATAGTGTTCAGCGATGGTCTGGGTCGTTTCATCTCTGCCTGTGTGACCGGCCAGAGGGGCGTCGTGGTAGGCGAAGAGGAGTCAAGGTCGGAGTGCCCTTGGCACCATTAGTAAGGCACGGCCGTCCTCGGCACGCTTAATGAATAGGCCGCCTTCGGTAACATCGTCTAATCGATGATAAGTGGCGTTACCCGGAGCAATCGGGCCTTCGGCGTGGATTTATCACCAACGAAGGACGCAATATTGTATGCTGGGATCTTAGACATGGGCGTCTCGGATCTCTTGATATAGTGGAACGTCTCCGTCGATTTTATTGAAATTGGAAGTAGGCGGAAGTAAGCGTTCCAAGTTAGGTTATGCCATCGCCGGTCTCCTCCAGAGATCTTGACAGGTGATCCGCCAATTCGTTTGCACGGCCTGCGACGTGCTTGACGGTGAAAGTAAATTCATGTAGAAACAAATTCACCGTGTTAATTTGACTTTGTGGACTTTGCTCTTCACCAGCCATTGTAGGGCTCAGTTATCGGTGCGTAGTCGAAATGGTCAATCTTCCAAATATTGGCAGTATTTACATATATCGAAGCATACTGCTAAACACTCCTGTTAATTGCAGTGGTACTTGATTATGTTGGCGTGAATTTTACCGAGGTCAGGATATTAAACGTGTAGCGCTGTCTTCGTCTTCTTGGAAAAGCACAGCTCCCACTCCTAAGGAGCTGGCGTCGGTTTGCAGAATGAATGGATGCTGAGGGTCGGGCCGACTGAGTTGTAGTGGCACAGCTAATGCTTGTTTAAGTCGGACACGAAAGCGATTTCGCTTCAGTTGTCCATTTATATTTTGTCTTCATTGAGAGGCAGTCAGTTAACACAGCGGCCAAGGTGGCGAAATTCGGCACATATTCGCGTAACCAGTTGCATGTACCTAAGAAGCACTTTAAGTCCTTGCGGTTCTTCGGTGTCGGATACTCGTTGATGGCCTTGAGATGCACCTGATGCGGTGCATTGCCTTGACTGGTGACTACGTATCCCAGATAGTTGAAATTATTTTTCCGAAATGGCACTTTCGTATGTTGCACCGAAATCCATACTCGTCGAAGAGTTCGACCACAAGTCACAGGTGGTGTAAGTGCTCCTCGTGATTTTTTGAAAAGACAATGATGTCATCTAGGTAGGCTAGCGTGAATTTATGGAGGTAGCTTACCAACACTTTGGCTGACATCACCTTCTGGAATGTCGTTGGAGACCCCTTAAGTCCAAAAGCCATGTCATTAAATTGGTATGCGGTTCCGTCGGGGATGGCGAACACTACCAGTTTCTTTCTCTTTTCGTTGAGCAGGATTTGCCAGTATCTCACTCTGAGATCTAGCGTTGTAAAGACCGTGGCGTTCCCAAGGTCTTTGAGCGTTACGGAGATGACAGGTAATTGCGAAGTCTCGTCAATTGTAAGTGCGTTCATGTTTCTTCTCCATGATGATGACGGGTGAACAGTAATCGGATGTAAACGACTTGATGACTTCATCTGCGAGCATCTCTTCTATTTGTTCATATAGTATTTTCGTCTTCGACTCCGGGTAACGATAAGGCCGTAATCTAAATGGAGCATCCTTCGTAGTTAGATATGATGCTTAGTAGTTAGTGTGGTTCTAACGGCACTATTCTCGTTAAAAACTTATGGAAATTGTGCGAGAAATCTCTGATATTGTTGTTTCAAATGCTCTGATGAGCCGGGCTCAATTTTAGTTGTATTCTGTTTATGTCCTTCCTTAGTTGGGCGCTTCCCAGAAAACCGTTGTCCTGCGGTCGGTCCCGAAGTGTAAGTAGCGTCGGAGGAAGTCGGCTACTACTTGGTTTTCTAAGTGCCAGGTATAACCTAGGATGACTTCTTCGGGGAGGTCCTTTACCAATAGGACGCGAATGGACTAGGTTATGCCACCAATATTAATCTGCAGTATATAGCTTGGCTACCCACGTTAGCCTTGGATCCAGTAATGGCTAGTTGGACGGCTGTGACGTTCTCCGTATCGGGGTAGAGAAGCCCCAGCATGCCAGGTTACTGGCGGCTCCACTGTCGAGCAAGACCAGGTAGCGTTGTCCTCGTATCTCTAGCTTGATGCGAGGTAAAGAAACGGCCTTTGCTGACGTGGTATTTATGGCCGGGAAATCTCGTTGCCAGTGTTTGCTGTCATTGTTGCATAGGCAGCAGCGTAGAAGCGACTCGGTTTGGGTATTGTCGCTGGTTGTTCGAGCGGTTGGCTGCTTCACCGTAGACACCTAGACGGCGGTGGCTTCGTTGAGGAGCCCGGCTATGAACTTAGGTGAGTGTCGTAGAAGGTGGACATGTAGTTTAGGTTTCAATTGGTGTAGTAATATAGACGCCATTTTTTGTTCTTGAACTTCCGGTCTCAGTCGTTTGAACAGGGCCAATTTATTTAGGATAAATGTTTTATAGGTTCTTTATCCCCTTGTTGTTTCCCATATAACTTTGATGTTGGTTCGGCCAACCTGACTGTATAGTTGAATTTAGCGATGAATCTAGATTTTAATAATTCCTAATCCATGGAAATGGTTTGTAACTCGTGGAACCATTTCTGGACTTCTCCTGCCAGTGATTCTGTTAAATGGTTGGGCCAGTCTTCTTGCGGGGCGCGTTCATTTTTCATGTAATTTTTGTATCTTGTGAAAAATGCCTTGGTAATTTCGGAGTTTTATCCGGAGAATTTTGGTATTTCCGGTGAAATTCTTGTTTGTTTTTGTGCTATTGTTGTAATTAATTATTGGATTGACGTTGTTAATCGGTATAGTTTTTACAATTTTCCTTGTGGATTCCAATACTTTTTCTTCTTTCTGAAGTAGCGGCAGGCTGTAGTCTTCGAGGAACTCCATTATTTCTTGCCCTCTTGTTTCGAATTTGTTCTTGAGCGCCACTGGAAATTTCTTTTTCCTCTTCCAGAAGGAAAGTTCAGGTTGCTAAGTCGGTTGTAATTCGGTAGTGGGTAAGCGGCACCGTTCACGGTGTCTATTTTGCTAGGCGCCCCACGAGCAGGCCAGTCAATATGTTGTCGGCGTCGGTTGGCGTCGAAAACACTTCGTAATTTGAAATAAAACTCTTGGAATAGTTTCACTTCGATGTAGTCTTCGATAATTAAAGAATAACTACAAGCGTACTTGGTCATTGAGCGTAGAGAGGTACTCGCAGGTAGCTTGCGCGACGTGGCAAGACCTGAAGAGTAGAAGATTCAGGGCGAAGCATGGCGTCGACGTGAAATTCTCTGACTGTTTTTCTAAGCATATGGGGTTTATATACACTTGTAGTTGTACTAAAATGCGATGGAAATAGTAATAATGATGAATCGTATTTCCGTTATGAATAGATTCATTCGTTCATATCTTATCTCGACAGAAAATCCTTATTATGTTACTTCCTGTACGTGGGCGAATGATACTATGAATAATGGTGAGGTAAGGAGGTTCAAATATGCATGCACTGGTAACACTTTGACTTACATAGATAACCGACAAGTACCGATGACAAAACGATTAATCTGAAAATAAATTTTAAATATCTTAGGAAATCAAGACGTTTAACTAATAATATACAATGATTAGCATGTTAAAATAGTAGCATTTGAGTTTTTTCATTTTTTTTGTTATTTTCAATCCACCATAAAAAAATGTCAATTCTACTTATATTATATTATAATTATTATATTATAATATGTCATTACATGATAATTTTTAATTGAAAAAACCACCGGCACAGAATTACTACTTGAACTTCATAACTTTCAAACAATTACATGTAAGCTAATCAAATTTGACAGTTTTTACTATTATAGAAATACATCTACTAGCGACAAACATCATTAAACATGCTTTCTTAGGGACAATATACACTATACGAGTACAATCCTCGTATTAATGATTTTTTTAGTTGAGTTGCCTATTTTCAATAGTCTGCAAGATATATTCTGGGTCTCTGACTTCCATATCTCTTTCCAACCTACTGTCAACCAACTCAGGCAAAAGACCTTCGTAGAAAAAACTATTTAGTTGCTCCTTCATTATCCTATCATTAAAATCTGAGTCGTAAGCTAGAGATTTATATTTAATTCCTAAATTAGTTCATACGGCAAAATACAAAAAATTCGTTTCGTTATTTTCAATTGGCCTTATATTTGGTATTAATTATCTTGACTTCATGCCTTCATTGGGCGTGATGTCCTTTACAGAGTAAGGACATTTAAATTTTGTTATGGTTTTTAATTGATGATGCCATCCGGATTTACAGTATTGGTTTATTGTATTTATAAATATTCTGCACTTTGTAATTTTTTCCCTGTTGATTTTTCTTGAGAAGCAATTGCCTTCTTTTCTTTACTCCTTATAGCCTTTGGTCTTAACAATTGACATGATCAATTTTTTTGTACATATTTCATAAAATCTAGAAGCCATTATTCTTTTATTTCTTTCTCTGTACCAAACGAAAGATTTATGTTCTAATTTTGTTTGATTTTCGATCAGTTCTAGTTCTATTGGCGTTTTTTTATGATTTATCAAGTATACGTCATTTGCTATTCCAAATTCTTCTGGAGAGAGATCCGGTTTACAATATTTTTCCCCGAAATTTTTGTCGGTGTCAGTATACAGCCATAGTTTCAGATTGGTTCTATTTTTAAACTTATTTCGTAGATTTTCGCTGTATTTTCTATTGTCTCATAATTTGGTGAAAGTATCAGGATTCCGATTTAGTGATTTTTTTAAATTAGATAAAGAGGTCTTTTGGTATTGAAAGCAACAGAAGCTGCTGAACATCGTGTTTGTTATAACCATTTAATACAGAAATGAATTCTTTTTCTATCAACAAATTTTGCAATAACTGAATTAAACTGTTCGATTATGTTATTATTCTAGTTTTGTTTTGTAGTTGAGACTTCGGGATGCAAAAATTCCCTTGGTTTTCTTGGCCTCAACTGCTATGGTCATTTTGCCATGCCTACTAGAATATTACTGAATCTGGAGGAGTTCCACCGCCAGCAGGGATTTTTAACGTGCCAAACATC
Organism: Phrixothrix hirtus; assembly: GCA_024586415.1. Taxonomy (NCBI): domain Eukaryota; kingdom Metazoa; phylum Arthropoda; class Insecta; order Coleoptera; family Phengodidae; genus Phrixothrix; species Phrixothrix hirtus. The sequence goes on from JAHWXV010179965.1 coordinate 11,203, forward strand.
ACACTGATACAAAATCTTCGCTTTTACTTCCTTATCTGAGAAGAAGGTGTGTTTTTTAAATTTTTCTCTGCCGAAATATTTACCGACCTCGATCGCGTTTGAACCTGCTTCCCATGGATGTAGAGGCAAACATGCTAACAACTACATCAATCGATGACGGCTATTATTGTAGTTAAATATGAGACTGTTTGCACATTTAGCCAAATTTTGAATTATCAACATTAATTTTTCGTGAAATGCTGTAATGAGTAATACGAGGGTTGCCTTTTAAGTAGTAACAAAAACTAGGAAAGAAAACAATTTTTTTGGAACAAACTGTTTTATTGTTTTTCAAAATATTCATATTTAAGTTTTATACACTTTTGCATGCGTTCAAACCACTTCTCGAAGCATTTTTTCCACTTTGAAGTTGGTATCTCAAAAATGTGGTTTTCAAATGCTTCA
>JAHWXV010180018.1:0-13292 GCA_024586415.1 Phrixothrix hirtus
ATTCCCTTTAATAATATTTTGATAAATACTGTTAATTAATTATTGAAATAGCAAATAAGTCCTAAATAGTTCATAATTAAAAAGAAACCGTTACAAATTACGATGCAGGAAGTTCAACAACCTGGAAACGACGCCAGAATACTCGCCAGTGCAGAAATGGATTACTCCGTCCGAAGAAGAGGCCTGCGCAACGCGCAAACTTATGTTATATGCGACTCCAACTGCTGTACCACAGCGAAGAAGCGGAAACAATCTAGATTTACGGAAGCTCCTGCTACAAAAATAATGACGTCCAACAAATTCGAGGCACTGAGCGACCACCAAAAGAAACACCGAAGCTTCACCGGGAAAAACAGGCGGCAACGTGCTCCCAGTAGTCCTAAGAGGAAAAAGCAAATGGTCTGAGGACGCTGTCAAATTTCAAAGAAGTGGAATAAAGACAACCAAGGTAAAGGACGCACCAGTAGGAATGAAACCAATCCGCTACAATAGAAGTTCACAAAAAGATCACCAAATATCTCAAAGCACAAAACATCCCATTCCATACGATCAGCTTCTCCTAGGAAAAAGCATTAAGGTTTTTTGCTGGAAAACGTCCCTGACGACGAAATTCCAACAGATCTCAAAAGGTAATCGCGCGCCATGCTAGCCTCCAGACAAATGCACAGGGAAGAAAACAAAATACCAATGTCAGTAAACTATGTGGAATTTGAGAAATCTCTGCAGGGAGAGAAAGTCTACGGCCTAACTAAAATGCTCCACCTGGACGTACTGTCGAGTCGCTGTAAAGGAAGCACGAACAAATGCAGTGCCAGCAGTGTCAAAAGTTTGGGAACACACAAAAAAACTGCCACCTACGCCTCCTGTGTAAAGTGTGGCAACTGGCACATCACGGAAGAGTCCGCTAAACCAAGAACTACACCGCCAAAGTGTTCTGATTGCACCGGAGAGCACACAGAAAACTATAAGGGACGTCCGGAATATCCTAAGCAAAAAGTGAACACAAACCTCACTAGGAAAGGACTTTGTTTTACATCGGGCTTCGCGCGCCGCTACTAAAACGCCCCTCTCCCAATATCGACGTACCAAAAATCCTGAAAATAGGACGCATTATAGTGGATGCAACAAAAAACGGGACTTCGTTCTCGGAAGGAATTGAAAAGGTGCTCTTATGCATCCCCAAAATCCTAGCCGCGCTCGGTTACTAGTACGGGACCAGCAAAATCTCCCTCAGAAGGAAAGCCTCCAGACACCAATATTAAACATCGCTATGCAAAACAAGGTGCGACGGACGTCTGTAAAACATTTTTACGATACTCCAGTACTTTATTCACAAAATCCGAATTCGAGAGGAATGGGTGAGCAACACGTACCTAGTTCCATTGCGCAACGGATTATTATAAAGTTTTTTATGAAAGAAGGAGTCAAATTTTCAGGAATTTTAACTCATTGCGGGCACAATTCGAGGATGAAATTCTATCCAAAACTCGCGTGTACGAATAACACAAAATGTTTTTCTGAAGGGTGGAAGATAGTGAAAAATCAGAATTACGATCGTTATCCATCTGCCCCATTATAGAAGAAAATATGTTTGCAGTAAGGGAGATTGCAGAGGAAGACAGGCGTTGGCATATTGCTTCTTCAATGGGTTAAGTCACGAGTGTGCACATTCGATCATCCGTAAGGCTTCTCAAAGATCTCAGCAGTGCGATGAATTCTGCGTCTTCTTTCTCCTAATCTCAGAAAAACTTCCGTTTGGAGATCTGTCTGAGGCTTTTGGTTTATTATATTAATGAAGCAGAGGAATTTCTCAGCTCTAGGGAGTTAATGGTTCAATAGCGATGAAGAGGTTGAACTCTTTATGCGAAACTAATTAGACACTCAACTCTCAACTTTTTATAATGACTGAATCAGGGAACTTCCAAAACGCTAGGCAAACTGTGTTTCAGTTCAAGGAAATTATGTAGAAAAATAACAAAATTGCTTTTAAATTTTATCGTGCTCAGAAAAATTATTTAAAAAAAATTCCCGTATATACTTTACTGACCCTCATAGAACTGAAAAATGTAATATTTCAATTCAACAATATTTAAAAATATATGAATTGATAATATAAACAATTAAATTGAACAACTACGTTAATCAACTCCAGAATACAAAAGCACCTATCTTTTGGTATTTTTGGGGGATTTTTCGAAATATATCCTCCCATAGTATTGGTAGCATAATTTTTGTTTATTAACAGATAACTTTACTTGTTAACATATTTTATTCATGAACTGCACCATTTGCATTAAAATTTTCAATTACGCCCTAATCCAGCATCTTTTCATCTAACACTTTTTCATCACTACAATCTTGTCGCAATTTCTGGTTTTTATCTTTGCTGATTCGCTGATACTAGACTGTGAACCATTTGTCTAAGTTTGTTCATTAGTAGATGTGTTAGATCCTGTTGCTGCAATATTATTATAGGTTTATAGGCTTTGAAGTCAACGTAAATACAGCCTAACAAGCTAATATATTAAGCAATGCCGAACTGATAGCTGATTGTCCAATTTTATTTCTAGTAATTCTATCAAGAAGAGGTTCAACGCCATACGGATATATTTTTCAATTCCTGAAACCGTTTGCAAGAGTTTTCTGAAATTTCGGGTTAAAGTCTTGAAGAATACGTTTATGTAGAGCCGAGAAAAATTATTTTGGTAAAGTGGGCCAGCACAAATTTGTAGGAATTGTTATCCACTCGCTTAGCACTTTTCTTCACGGTACCTTCATCTAAAAATTGTAATATGAGAAGTTGTGCAGGTAAGTTTTGTTAGATCGGAGGCATATAATGAAGATATCCTCATCCTTGCATCTTTAAAAACAGTAACAATGAGCTGAGTTAGCAGTTTTACCACCTAGTGTTTTCGATTCCGGCGCAAGAAAGTTGCAAATCATTCAATGAAGGCAATCAGATTTGTTACGCGTGTATCCACGGCTTTTGGCCCACCTTCAGCCCAAATATTTCACATCTGTGTTATTTTGTATGCAACACATTGGAAGTAAAACAGTGGCACTGCCACACATTAAAAGATACGTGCTCGGTTTGGAAATGTTGTTAACCTTTTGCTAGAGATTTGGTTCCATGTAAACTTACACCTTTTTTTCGGATCTTCGGTCAAATGTGTCTCCCAAAATTTCAAATTGTCTCTATAGGGAAGCTTTTTACATATTTTAAATTATTAATCTACTCATGCACGGTTTTTGTCGACTGCAATTCTGCATGGTTTAACTGATACAAAACGCCCCTGCCCATATATAGCGTTGTAAAAATTACCTCGCCCAGTTTTCCATCGGTATATCATTTGTATATTCTTTTTCCCTACAATAATTATCTATCTTGGGCAGTTAGACGAAATCGATAGTCGCTCATGGCTTCTACATATGTCACAAAAAATTATTTTTCTGTTCTTCAAATTATCTGCGGCTTATTCAATTGTTTATCATATTTGTTTGTCAGTTTGTTTATAATAGTCCGCTTTGGTATGTTATGATATTGTAAAGCCTACCGATGAGAAAATATTCCATTTCTAACTGACTTCAAGCACTCTTCATGTTTTCAGAATAACGGTGAGCTCTCAACTTGGTCTTATAGGCTCGTACCATTTTGTAACCATTCTAAGCTGTTAGGGGGAAATGTTTACAACACAACATTTCACTAATTTAAAAGACATTTTAAAGTCCTTTTGAACTCATTGCAATTTAAATTCTATTTTATATATTTTTAATTCTTTAAAATGTTTAAGGATGTTAACTAAATTTCTACTGAACAAAATAAAATTAGGTATTAAAGTCAGTATGAAATTACTCGCCTCCTTTTATGTGGAACAAGATATAACCTTCAAATGTTATTTACCACAGCATGAGCAAAATCCAATCAAATTACTTTTTAATGGTGTAGTTAAATAAGAATCAACCTCTGCAAACAAACAATAACCTCACTTACCTTCAGATTTGTGTTTATTGCCATCCAGATATCAGTTTTTTCAGGTAAAACTGGGGCTGTACAAAACGTGCATGTACACTATAGCGAATAAGTTGCCTATTAAGGTTGCTGTTGCTGTGTAAATGGTAGTATAACCTAGCAAATAAAATGCAAACTACACAAAAACATTTGCCAGAATGATCACTTTACAGGAGCAAAGGTGCCTTCAACTTCGAATAATTTTTTTAGTCAATCCAGGCACTTTTTTGTTTATCAAATTTAGACTACTGAACGGAAGTAGCTAATCCAGCACCAAAACTAACAATCACATAACGTTGAAGTTATACATACTTGCAGACGATCTGCAAAAAATATATACGGTTAATATTGAACCACTATCATTTTAAAAAATTATAAAAATTTCATTTCGCTAACAAAAAAGTGACTGAAATTAAATTTCAGAAAATCAATTAAAAAATAGCCTAATAAAACCAGTACTCAAACATTCCCAAACTCGCTCTTAAATTCTTTTAAAAAGACTAGAAGCGTAGCTATCAAAATTTCAAAATGTATATAACCGCGGTACCCTTTAGAAAACAATTCATAAATTAATTATATTTCCAAAACATCTAAGTTATAGATTAATAAATAATTAAAATATTTATAGAAAATATTTGATTTTTAAAACTTTCGATTTTTGGCAATAGATGGCTTTATTTTAAGGTTCCATTAATTAAACAATATTTGTAAAAGGCCTCCAATTTTTACTTAGTTTTGCTTGCACCTTTATTTTATCAATGTAAATAGTATCATAGGATACTTTAGATTTAACTCAAATTTTTGATTTTCTCTAATGATAAAAAATTTTGCGGTATTATAATTATAAGAACAAGAAGTTATTGAAATCAGTTTCTTTAATTTTGTTTTATTAATTTCATGAAATATTTTTCTTACCTACATTCACTACGCTATAATAATATAAATAAATGTAACACGTCCTGTGGGTTGTGTGTATTTAAGGCGCATTCGCCTGTTGTTCGTGGAAGCATTCAGTTGATTAAATTAACACAAATTTACCAACTCAAATATACATATAAATCTTAAAGATAAATAATTTCTAGGAATTGATTATGTAAAGTTTTGCCTACTAATAAGGAAATGATATAATAAATAACTACAGTTTGTTTCACGTAAGAACTAAACAAGGCCCCAGATCGCATACTTTACATACTGTAATGAAACTAGTTAATTGTTTAAAATCTTTATTTGTATTCACCAATATTAGGATTATTTATTTACACTTATTTATTTAAATATTTATTTCACAATACACTGACAATAAACGTCTATATTTCTATATATATTATAACTAACGTAACAAAATTCTAATTAAAACTAAGTGATTTTAATCTGCTATTTATATAGAAAGGATAAATTCCAGAACAGTAAAGAAAAACTCTAGAATAAAATTAACCATAATAATGATGTAATAAATTGTAATGCCATGACTTTGAATTTAATTGACAGATATTGTTTACCGCAAGAGTTATTTGTGATTACATCATCTATCTTACGAGGGCAGTTTGATAATTAACCGGTTTCCAAGAGATGGTGCCAATGATCACCTAATGTATATCATTTCTGTCAAACACAATCTATTAATAGACTGCTCGTAAATTTTTAGCGCTATATGTTTGACAGCTATAAAAAGCGAACAACTTGTGATTGTGTTAACATAATGGATAACACGAATTTCGTGCATGATTAAGCATTATTTTTTGCGTGGAAAAACCGCGAAAGAAACAAAGGAAAAGCTTGATAAATATTATCGCACATCTGTTCCAGTTAATTCAATTGCGATTTATTGGTTTGCAGAATTTAAATGTGGTCGTACAAGCACAATTTATGAGGTCGACCAATCGAAGTGACCACCAAACAAATGATCGAGAAAATCCATGACATCGTTTTGGAAGATCTACAAGTGAAAGTACGAGAGATAGCTGACATCCTAATCATCTCAAAAGAACGTGTGGGTAACATTTTGCATGAACATTTACATATGAAAAAGCTGTCAGCAGGATGGGTGCCTCATTTGTTGACAATCAAAGAAAAACGCAATCGTGTGATCATTTCAAAGCAATGTTTGCTGATATTTCAACGTAATGCAGATGCATTTTTGCGTAGATTTATAACCTTAGATGAAACACGGATCCACCACTACACACCTAAAATAAAACAACAATCAAAACAGTGGGTTAAAGCTGGTTCAACTGCACTGAAGAAAACAAAAGTGGTTCCATGAGCTGGAAAAATTTTGGCGGCTGTTTTTTGGGGTGCACAATGTGTAATACTGATCTATTATCTAAAAAAAGGCAAACAAAGAATCACAGAAGATTATTATGTGGCATTACTGGACCGATTGCACGTTGAAATAAAGGAAAAACGACTACATTTGGCAAAAAGGAAAGTTCTTTTTCATCATGACTACGCACGACCACGCCCATCATGGAAAACTCAACAGAAATTGGATTAACTACGTTACAAATTGCTTCCGCATCCACCATATTCTCGTGCTGTGAGCACCTCTTGTTCCCAAACCTGAAAAATGGCTTGGTGGAAGGAGGGAAACTGATCCATACTTTCGAGGACTTGATAAATCGTACTACAAGGATGGCCTAATGAAATTGGTAAAACGTTGGACAAAGTGTATCGAGCTAGAAGAAAACTATGTCGAGAAATAAAATGAAATTTTGAAGAAAAAGTTGTGTTTTCATGTTCAAACCGACCATTTATCAGACCGTCCTGGTAATGATAAGAAACCTTCTGGATTGTTCCAGAAAGTTCCATTGAGTATTTTATTGGTTCTGATTTTGTTACAATATGTTTAGCTTGCAAATTGACAGTCTAAATATGGGGCCTTGTCTGCTTTTTATGCAAAACTAATTGTACCTAAAAGAAATGTCCATGGACATCAAAACACCTTAAGCTTTAAAGTTTAGATTGTTCCTAAAACCAAATATTTGCTACCTCAATCAGTGTCTAAGGCAATAGGTTCAGGCAGTAAAGAAAGCGTTTTAGTACCAGAGATGAGCTTTATGAATGTTTATTTTTGAAACTTCTGATGACAAATGCGTTAATATAACATCATCTTTTGTTGTTTTCAGTTGTTTGATAAGAGACTAGAATTTATTGAAAACGTACTTTGGGGTGATCAAGTATACACAGCAACATAGAACTAATGCTTAATATTCATCTTAATCAACTTTTGTTCCCGCTGTTAGAATGAATGTACGTTTTGAATGTCGGCTTGGCAACAATAAATAGCTCAACGTGTATAGCTTTCTTAAATCATCATTACATTGACAATTACAGATTTAGTACGATATGTAGACATTGTGTACGGCAAATCAAAGCAATCGTTTTTGTTTAGTTATTTAAAGGCTGAACAAATGAACTCGCAGTATGTGGTTAACATCCTTAGTTTGCTTATGTGTGTTTGTGATTGAGACTTCGAAAGGCGCAATTTCCCCTGGCCCACTTGGCTTGAACCATTATGCTCATTTCGCCGAGCCCGGTGAAGTTCCATCCTCAGTACGGATTTTTAACATAACAAATATCACATAGACACGAGACCTACAACTTTACTTCCACGTTCAAGAAGAATGCCCTTTTTTAGACTTTTCGCCACTGAAAAATTTAACAACCTCGATCAAGTTTGATCCACGAGACAAACATGCTGACCACTACATCAATTGAGGCCGGCCAAAATCTTTAATATCAACCATTCTAGCGCCAAAAAGGATTTAAATAATTTAAATAGACCAATAAAAACATTGACATCTTGGGATCTGATGGAAACTGAAAAGGTGTTGTTAACCACGGCCCATTTATTGTTCTTAGCACAGTAAATAATTTTTATTTGAATTTAAAATAGTGAAATTCGTATAAGAAACTGGTTTCATCCTCCCGCATCTTTGAATATCGATATTTTAATTTAATTTTGACATAACGGCTGAAGAAATTCAACTAGACTTAAAATTTGGTTACCAATACATCAGACATAATATGATGTACGATAAAGTATGTAGTAAGTCCCTAAATTTAAATATCTCAGCAGCTCCATAACACCAGATTTCAACCCTCCAACCCAAAGAAGTGCATAGTGCTTGGCGATCCTTCTACATCACTACACAAGTTGAGAAATAAACGCTGAGGGCTTCTATTGTACAGATTACAAACGTTCGAAATATCGGTATTAGAAGTCTACTGAGAATTTTGTAAATGGAACATGTAACCAATATTCAAGTTTTCACTAATATAAACAGAGAACATGGTGATTCTTAAGATGATAATATAATTTTAACCCTGCATTCTTCTCATTAAAATAGGTAACTTCTATAAATAACTGTTTTTGGAATTTCCCAAAAATAAGCGTCAAACCTTTATTTGAAAATAAAGCAATAAAACCAATCCGAAACGGAACTTAAAGAACTTGTTCAAAAATGTCACAATTTACTTCAATACAACAGTTTGCACGACGTAACCACTGCTCCTTAACGGCTTGCAACGATGAAGGCAGTGTTGGTGCAGCCCGATTTATCCTGGCAATCAATTCATCTCGTGTATTTACTGCCGTTTGGAACGGTAAACTATTCATATACCTCCACAAATAGAAATCACATGGGTTAAGATCTGGTGACCTGGGTAGCCATGGAATTGACTCATTCCGACCACCCCTCATTCGGTAAAGTGTGGTCTAAAATCAGATACTTCTCGGTGCCCCATCCTGTAAAAGTCACATGTCCGTTAAACGTTTCGGTAAAATGTATGGCCCAACAAGCATCCCATTCACAACTACCACCCATACTCCATGAAAATCTTTGTTGAAAATTGGTTCTCTGGATTTTGGGATTTTCTTCAACTCAAACTTGGACATTTCGGAAATTCGTGATTCCATTTCGCGTAAACGTGGCCTCGTCCCTAGATACAATTTTGATCCTCGGAATGTTTCTGCAAGAGCTATTCACAGATTTGAACTCTGCGGGGGTGGTCTTCGAGTTGTAGTGTTTGGACAAGTTGCACGTAAAAGGGATACAGTTGATTTTCACGCAGTGTCTTCCACACTTTAGTTTGGCTTACATTCATCTGACGTGAGATTTCCTGAGTACTCATTGTGGGATGGCCTTCGAAAAAGTTTAAAATTTTCCCTTCACTCATGAATTTATTCTTGGCCTTCATCCTTGTCGTCCACGATGTTCACGTAAATGACTAGCTTCTATAGCACGTTGAACAAGGTTAATGAAACTTCTAAAGTTGGGATGGACTCGTCGGGCAAGCGTTTTTCGTATAAACTAGAAGCAGCAGCCGCATTTTGACGACACCCCCTGTAAATAAGTAACGTATCTACTAGTTCATGGGTCATTTTCACTTATTAAATAATTTCAAAAATGTCAACATACAAATAACAACAAACAGACATAGGCGTACGCAAAAAAAAACAGAAACTTATCGTGGCCAAATCATTGTAATTATTAGTAAACTTTATTTTTTCCTCGCTTATTTCTGGGAATTTACAAAAAAGTAATTTAGAAAGGTTGCCTATTTTAATAAGTAGAATAGGCACATGGTTAAAAATCACCCTGTATATTTTCCGCGATGGTAAAAACTAGTATTCGTAGGAAGGAAACGTGGAAAACGTCCTTGGTTCAAAGATATCATAAATTGGATGGCATGAATTTCTCATTCTTGTGCAAATTAACACTAACCTTCATTAGATGCAAAGGGAACTTCAGTCAAAAGAATATAACGCCGTATTACACTCTAAAACAATGAATGTAGGCGCTACCTCCACGTATAGGAGAAACCATTTTTTGGGACTCGCACAAGAAAACGGACTTGATCTGCTGTTCTTTACCGAAATCACTTACACGCAGTTCAGAGTGCAGTTTAGAAGAAAAAGTAGTTATCAAGTACTTGCAGGAGGAGTTTTAGCAACTGTACCGATACAAATCATAACGTTGTCGTGCAACTGTCACACCTACAAACGAGACCTCAACGATGTTTTTCTTTTATTGCGTTTTGAAATGTGTTTTATAAAAGCAATAAGAAGCATTTCGTTGATATCATAAAAAATCGTGGTAATTGGACAAGACCCACCAGGACAAAGCCATGGGGTAACACCATAGTCTGATCTCTCATAACAGCGATCCCAATAACCGACTCAACACTTCGTAACATTGAAGTTACAATTTAGACTTCAACGACCTCCTTGTACCGACTTTAGTTATTATGAAAATAGCCGTAAGGAATTTGAAGAACCGATGGCTTTATAAGTCATTGCCTTACTGCAGTTGGCTTTGTCTCTGGCCTCTGATCATGGTATAACATCATGGTCTCATCTTTCATAACATTGAACTTCGTTTGATTGTTTGTTTGTTTTTGTAGCTGAGGGTTCGGGATGCGGAATTTCCCTTGGTCCTCTTGGACTAGAACTATGATAGTCATTTCGACATGCCTACTAGAATTTTGATGAATCTGAAGGAATTTCACCGCCAGTGGGGATTTTGAACGTGCCAAACATCACATTGACACGGGACCTACAATTTTACTTCCTTATCCGAGAAGCCATGTTTTTTAAATTTTTCTCCGCTGAAACTAGTACTGACCTTGACCGAGTTTGAGCCACGTCCCTTGAGTCCACACGCAAACATACTAACCACTACATCAATCGGGGTCGGCAGCATTGAACTTAATAACGTTCTTCTGCTGTCCATGGCACAGCCTAAAGGTTGTCTATAGGATTTAACATTTCGCATCACTGAATTTGTAATTTCAACAAAAGCTTCAAAATCCTCTTTGAATCACCTACGAGCATAATCATGAAGAATCTGATACACCAATGAGTTTGTGAGATATTGCTTTGCTGTAACTTGTTTTACCCCTCTTTTTCCATATCCAAGACTTCCTCTTACACAACGGTAAAGTATCCTTGACAAGACCCATCTTCGATTATTTTCCACCCTAAATGTATTTGCTGGAATCCTGAAGTTATTAATCTGTTTTAGAAGAAATCAAGTACTCAAGTTTCTACGTCTTTAATCATTATTATATAGGTTCCAGTTATTGGTATCACTCATTCTAAAAGATTTTCTGTAAAGATAAGGAGTGAGGAATTAAAACAAATGTGCGATCAATAGTAATTCTTATTGCGAGGGCTATCCGAAAAGTAGCATCGGCTTACTTGTAGTGGGTGGAGAAATTGAAGTGGACCGTCATGTTTATGCTGGGATATAGCGTGACTTAATTGTTACAACCGCTCGAAATATGTGCTGTAATCGAGAATCCTACCAGTTGTTAAATGAAATCAGTAATCAGATTGGTGGAATAAGGTAATGGTGCCGCATGCCCAGTGATGAAGACCTGACGCGGGCGACCAAGTACTGTAAACGATGAACTAGTAGAGAAAATCAACGAGACTTTTCGATTGCAGAACTCATTTTAAACGGCTATAAAAAAATTTAAAAAAAGGCGTGTACCTCTAACAACTACTTTTGTAACCATAGTGAATTATGCCATATCCTAACATGAATGTGGTGGTACTAGTCTCACTACAACCAGATGATAGTTACATTTCGGGTAACCCTCGTATATACAATTGAATTTATAAAAATTATTTCCGTCAAATGTCCTCCCTGAATTTCTAAGCATTTTTGTAGGTGGGTCTAAGATTTTGCATTGCTAATTCCAAAAATTCTCCTTCAATACCCTCCATTTGGGCCAAAATATGAATTTTAAATTATTGTATTCTATCGGGACGCCCACGTATATCTATGGTTACAAGAAAAAATCAAGTGCCGCCAAATCAGGGAACATCATGTGACCAGGAAACATTCCTTGCAATGCAATTCTAATATGCCTCTCTATATTCGTTTGGGCTATGGCACTGATTTTCTGAAACTATGGTTTTCATCCAAATTGGCTTGTTTTGATCTTAAAAGTTTAAGTAACACACGAATGTAACGTTTTGAACTAAATGTAATAATTTTATTATTTTGCTCGAAAAAATATGGTCCTTCGACATCAAATGACAAAACAACGCACCATTTCTGACCTATTCTACAGTTCGGTAACAGCCTTTTTTTTATTAACATAAAAGATAAAAGTTAGTCCCATCATACATCAGCAAAAAATGTATCTGGTTTTCATCATTTTCTAAAAATAAAAATTGTGTACAAAGCATCTAATAACATATGGCGATTAAAATCCTACAGGGTGAAAGTGCAAATTAATAAGTGTGGTTTTGCGTTACGACACATGCCTCACCAAATTTTGAAGCAACCTTGTATTATCAAAGTCTTGAACCTACCTCATCGGTGATTGCCTTTTTGGAATACTTGTAGCATTAAACTTGCGACGAGACTTTTTGCGCAACTAAAAGCTTTTATCACAAACGCGTTAATTTATCAGAAATGCATTCATTACTAGTTAAACTTCATACGAGGTGTGCTCAAATACATCTTACAGGTAACCTTCAAATAGACCCCACGTTTAAAGAGTCTACTAAAAAACGTTTTTGTGGATAGCTGCAGCTGTTATACCATTTTCCTAGATTTCCTTTTTGGCTTAAAACAGTGTTCTTTCAAGGTTGCTCTTAATTTAGGCAACAAGATCTGCTATTACCAAGTCTAGAAAGTAAAGTTGATGAAGCAAAACGGCTGTTTCGTGTTTTGTCAAATAATTGCAGATAAAAATGGTACGTGAGCTGATGCATTATCTTACCGCAACATCCAACTTTGGTATTTCTGCAACTCAGGTCTCTCGACTTTAAAACTTCCAAGTAGAACTCCATGTTCCTGACTGAGCACATCAATGAATTCATAATGAATTAACAAGATAATGTTTAGATTTACGGCTACGAGTCGAAACCAAGACACAATCTTGACAAAGAAATGGAAACAAATGGTCTCAACCGAAAAAGCCCACATGGGACAGTCAAATATGTAATGACCATTTGTTTCGATTGGAAGGCGTAGTAAGGACGTTCCCTAGACCACAAATCCCGATTAGGATAAAATTTTACATACTTGTTTGGCAAGTAAAGATAATAGGCACATATTTTTTTATCGAGAGTTCAGCCTTTAATTCCCAGCATCACAGTCACTTAATGGTTTTGAAGTACATTACACATAGATAAAATCAAAAATTAACAATTAAAATTTTGTTGTCAAATACCACCATTATTTACAATAAAATATAAAGTGAAGGCGATCCAAAACTACAGCTATCTTAATTCTAACATGTACAACCTACAACTACAATAAAA
>JAHWXV010180051.1:0-18575 GCA_024586415.1 Phrixothrix hirtus
AATATTAAATTCCCTTTAATAATATTCTGATAAATACTGTTAATTAATTATTGAAATAGCAAATAAGTCCTAAATAGTTCATAATTAAAAATAAACCGTTACAAGTTGCGTCGCGCTTTCCTTCTCTGTATAAACTTTGACGTGTGGCATAAACTAGTTCCTCTGCAAAAGACTATGCACTCTGCGTTTTTTTGTTTTACTTGATGCCGTTGAAAATACTATTTTTGGTCTTCCTCCACCTCTTGATGTTGAAGGTACTTCTTCTGATGTTACAAATTGACAAAGTTCGTTAAACTTTTGCTTTCCATCTAACCATCTTGAATTATTTTGTAGTAATCGTTTCTTCATTCTATTACTGCGTTTCCATCGTTTCGAGAAATCGTTACACAATCTTGTACTAAATACAGTTGAAATTTTACGTATTTAAAGATGCAGCTTGAGCAATAAATATTCGAGACCTAAATTTCTTACGAGCCTAATTAGGGTTTGTTTATGTACAAAATCTTTATACAAGTTTAATAAAATTTCTAAGAAGCAGTATTTTAGATATTTGTCCAGCTAGATTAGTAAAATTGACCACTGTGCAACGTCGTATTACTACCGCTAAAGATACTCTGAATAACCTTGTGACAACACAGAATGGAAGTTTGAGGTTATATCTTCAAAATAAGTCTAAGCTGGCAACGCAGATAAATAAGACAAAGATTTACCATAGATAAAACTAATAGTTGCATAACGAAACTAGTTCTATTCATAGACGAATAAAGGTTTCACCTTAGTGACTGTAATGGTCGAATCTGTGGAGGTGCATGGGAGAACTCTATAGTGCCACTGCTGTGCAAGAAGAAGATTGGGGTGTGAATCGATGATAATTTCTAGGAGGTCAGATGCTAGGGCCTACATTGAGCATATCCTCGAAGAGCATGTAGTGCTCGTAACCTACGGTATAGGTCCTAGTTTCTTACATATGCACGATAACGCGTCCAGATGTCGCCAACATCAACAGGAGTTTCTAAGGAGACTGACAAGTCGAGGCTATGGAATGCCATACCTAAATCCCATGGAGTATTTATAAAATTTGTTGGTTAGGAGAACAAGGAAGCACATCACAAACTCTATAATAACTCGCCCAGGTGCTGATTGAGGAATGAAAAAACACATCTGGGAAATATTCGCCGCCTTATGAGATCAACGTCTCGTAAGTGCCCAGAGACTATTCACTCTAGGGAAGAACGCATACACATTAAGAAAACAGAAAACATTATCTTCTCAACTATTCAAGTTAAAATCGCCCTCATTAATTATTCACATTGAGTGTAATAGCTATCTTTACATAGATCTCAACGTGGGAACGATGTGCATATAAATAAGTATCCAGATAAAAATAAAATGAGTAAAATAATGTAACGTTTTCTGAAATATTTTTACGTATTTGTATGCACATTATTCCACATAATGATCTATGCCAAGATTGCTGTTGCATTCAACGGGTATTTCAATCTCCATCTAAATTGGTATACTAATTAATTACCTTGCTTATCAATGTTAGTACCAAATGCATTTTATTTAAATTGAATATAAATAGGGAACGGATTTAAATTATATTTATCACGGGCAAACAGTTCACTTTCGATCGGTGTATTGAATACATTCATTTACCTTTGGTTATCGTAATTCATGCATTATGTTGTATTAATACTTGTCGAATTAATAACATTTTTTTCCATTGAAATTTCAATAGTTTGGTAAACTTTGGCTTAAATTTAAAATTTGTATATTTATTGTAAAATATTGTACATTGCCTGCAAAAGCCAGCTTTGTGTTAAATGTATTAGTTTTAAACGTTGACCAACTGTATGCTAGTTGCGATAATCCCTTCCATTATTTTCTTAATTATTACAAGTGCAACAACTGTTAATCAAGATCAGAATAACAATCAAGATTCAACACGAGCTAAAATAGTTGAAGTTTAATTTTTAGTTATATTTAGCATCGTATACAAAGTTCATTTGAATTCAATTTCGCATTCAATTTTCAGTCTTATGGAAATGTATTGTATTTAGTTTCGATTGAATATTAATTTACGGTCCTTCCAAACTCATTTGATTATTTAACTAGGTAGTCTTTTTGAATTTTGTTGAAAAGAAACTGTTTCAAACTTTTTTATTCTATTAAATAAAGACTTCCTATTTATTATTTTTGACTAGCCCATAGAAAATGTAGGCCGCTCAAAGAAGTGATGCCCTAAATAAATTGAGCGGTTTAGAATAATCTAAAAATCTGTTTGAAGACTTCTTCAACGAATTGTTAATAAAAATAACTTTGTATTATTTAGCTACATTTATATAAACGACGGAGCGCTGTACTTTGCCTTGCAGTGTAGCGCATGAAAATAATTTGCAGTTAAGTTGAAGTATTCATGTATAAAGGCCAGCTTTAATTATAACGTTTGTCCGAAAAGACACTGAATCAGTTTTCTATATTAAAGTGGCATTCATTTGTCTTTAACAATAATATAGATTGGACTACAAAGGTTCTAACAAATTGTCTCGAATAGAAGCTTATGTTGTTGTAATCAATATTTCTCAACTTGACATAATAAATTACATATATACATGTGTATATAAGCACATACGTAAATGAATAAGCTCACCTACTTGGAGTACATATTCACATTTTTGTGTGCTCGCCTTCAGGTTCATTTCTAGAAAAAACTTATGCATGTAATACCTACTGATGAGCGTTAATTAGAAATAAAACAATTTGACAGGGGTAATGAAATAATTTTACATTATATCGAACTTTTTCGCAATATTTTATTCATTTTATATAGTATTGTAACTTATGTAAATATTAACGATTGTCAAGTACTAGTAAAGACAATTTTACCTAGAATTAAAATTATAATTTAATTGAAAAGTCTTGTAAAATGTTTTCCTGCTTTCAATCTAAAATCAAGATGTAAGATAAAATAATATGGAATTTTTTATTCATAGCGTTGTCTTCAACAAATAACTTAAAACGGACGTGTAGAGTGCCTCAAAGAGGGCTTGATAGGAACTTGAACTTTCGATCCGAAGCAATACACGAATATCTTTATTTCAAAAATATTCGGATTCAGCAATAATATACATTAGCACTATGGAGTAGAAAATTATGTCCATTTCATCAGTATAGTCCATTTTATGCTCCCTCGTGTCTGGCGCCACTACACTCATTGCAAGGATAAATTGGTAAGAAACCCACTTATAAAAGGCAATTCCAGTCAAGAGTCAATAACGATCGGTTTACACGTCCAAGTGTAAAGACCTACTGCAATCAATCGTAAGGGGTAATGACTAAAATCAATGACAAAAGTACAGCCCTGTTAGAAATAAATACAATTAAAAAAATTAATTTACATTGAACCCCCAAAAATTTGTTTTGTATAGGTGTGGGAGTGTTCAACAAGCTCATTTTTTATTTTTAGAAAAATGTTATCGTACCAAGCGATGCGAACTGGGACGGTCGTTAAAGAATGTCACAAAAACGATTGGGTTATTCTTCTATGGCATGCGATATCTGATATGAAATATTGTCTGCTAGAAGCAAGTATTCACTTTACCGTGAACGCTGGCAATTCTTTTGATTTAGGATATCGTTTGTGTTTGTTCGAGCAGTTTGTACTTCAGCCTGAAACGAACCACGGAATTTAATTCGCTGCTTAATTACAGCAAACATAATTAGTAAAAGATTTTCCTCAGAATAGAAATCTAAAATGGGAATTAATGTTGTCGGTTGAATTATTCGACTAAAGTTTAAATCTACATTTAATTTTTTTATATATATAATTAAATAAAATTATAGCTCCCTTCATAATACTTGTTAATTACAATGCAAATAAATGTTCTGAGAAATATGCAATACAACGGCAATTTTAGATGTTCTCGCTTATTCAATTTGCAGTTCCATAAATTCAAATTTATCTTTAGACGAGATGACGATATGAACAAATACTTAAATGTCATGATCAGCTACTGAAATTAGTTTAATTTTAAGTGTAGTACACTAGAAACGCCTAACAAATTAAACTATTCCTAATTTATCGAAAAAGGAGTCACTTGAAAAAAATTAAATATAGTTTTCGTATAATATTTTTTTAATAAATTATGTTTTTATGGTATTTTACGATTACAGTGGGTACACTTCAGTCAACAAGAACTTTTTGTTTTATTGTTTATCTTGTCAGAAAAACGTGAAAATTTTAATGTTAAATGTGCATTTGTATTTCTCAAACTTAGTTAAGATTTTAAAGTGAAAACATGAATTTTGATATGCTTGGTAGAAGAATATGCCGTAGGATATACCTAAATGAAATTCAAATAGCTAGAACTGTAACGTTAATCCAAGAAGGTTATTCTAGACGACGCGACGCTTGGCAGAAATGATGCATGTGAGTTGGGCCGCTATAAATAGAGCATGGTCTAGGTATTTCATTCATGACATTGTCAAAAGAAGACGCTACCCTCAACGTCAAAAGTCCACAACAGCTCGAGAAGTCCGCTTATTATGTCTATGGGCAGTTAGAGATCGTAAAAATACTGCACGGACGCTTCAAAATCAATTAGCAGCAACTACGGGAACCAGAATTTGTGATCAAACAATTCGTAACAGACTTCATGAATCTCAGTTGCGTGCTAGGAATTCGGTGAATGTTCCTTAGTTAACAACAGCTCATCGAAGAGCTAGAAGAATTTTTGCTGAAGCACATCGTGATTGAACAATACCACAATGGAATCGTGTCTTGTTTACGGATGAGTCCAGATTCTGTTAACACCACAACGATTGACGTATTCTGATGTGGCGACGAACA
Source organism: Phrixothrix hirtus (assembly GCA_024586415.1). Lineage (NCBI taxonomy): Eukaryota > Metazoa > Arthropoda > Insecta > Coleoptera > Phengodidae > Phrixothrix > Phrixothrix hirtus. Next base: position 4,853 of record JAHWXV010180051.1, read on the forward strand.
GGCGAGAGATATTTGAAGTCAGCTGTACAAGAAACTGTTCGTTTTGGCGGAGGGTCTGTTATGGTATGGGCTGGAATATGTTTAATTGGGCGCACCGAGCTAATGGTAACTGCGAACGGTTCCCTAACTACTTTACGTTACATAAGCGATATTTTAGAGCCAAAAGTGATTCCTTTTGCTGACAATATGGGAGCAGATTTCATTCTTCAACAAGATAATGCTAGACCACACGTAGCTAGAATAGCGTCAACTTTTGTAAATGACCATAATATCGAAGTTATGGAATGGCCAGCCAACAGTCCAGATCTCAATCCCATCGAACACCCGTGGGAAGTATTGGGACGAAGATTGCTGTAACGGCAACCTATAGAAAACATAAACCAACTTGAAGCAATTCTTACTTAAGAATGGGAGCAACTGCCCCAGAAGATCATCCAAAACTTGATTGCGAGTATGCCCAGTCGTTGTGCTGAAGTTATCAGAGCCAGAGGAGGGTACACCCGCTACTAATGATAGTGTTAAGAAATCGCCTTATTTGAAAATGTAAAAAAATAAAGATTACCAATTCAGTTATTGACATTTTTCATTTTTATTACTAAATTAATACATGTGATAAGTTTAAGCAATTTACAGATTGAACAGTAGTCTTTTACAAATAAACGAGAAACCATAATTTATTTAACAAATATTATACAAAAAAATTATTTGATTTTTTTCAAGTGGCTCCTTTTTCGTTTTGAGTAGTATATTTCTTGCAATAATTACGACTTTCAGAAATCTCCAAAACTTCCCTAAATAATACATTCATTTCATGAAATTTTATTTTCAATTTTTTATTCATAAAGTTTGAATATTTGCAAAGTTGTGGACAATTAAAAAGTCGGTATTTTGTCGTATTTAATTTTTACTATATGACGTAATAGCATCCATCGTCCATATCAGTTGTGGAGTTAGATATTTTCGCATTGTTAAATTGCTTTGATTATATGATAAATACCTTCTTGTGAAGAAAAATACTGAAAGACGTATTTACGTAATTTTGCTGTAGTTTAAACATAATGGTATGAAACTGTTAATAAGGGCTAATATTATATTAGCGCAGACATGGGAAATAAAATTGCAGACGTATGCAATATGAACTATGTTTATTAACCCCTAATCGATTATTCTGTTTTTAAATATAGGTTCAAACATAATTGTAATTTATGAAACTCAGTTGCTCTTTGAATATCGTAAATGTGTCCAATATTTTTTATCTAGCAAGCTGAACATAGATCAAGAGAAATATGCAAAGGTGATTCTTCACTACCTAAATGTAGTAGCATAAGATAAATATTGAAAATATCAAGCGTGTGCAAACGTTTTTCCGTTTTTGAATGTGAAACTTTAATTTAAAGAAATAAGAAATCCAAAAACAATTAAAATTCAAAATAGAGTTCATTAGGTGGGATAGTCTTTTTCCATTGTCTGTCAAGGTTTGTTATAGCTCGCTGATACAGTTTCTGCAGCTTCGGGGCGAAGAACTCCAAGCGTGACGTCCAGAAATCAGGAGCGCTATTGACCTAAACAGGTGGTCTGATGGCGACAAGTCCGGGCTGTATTCAGAGTGCAGTAGCAATTGTAGTCCATTGAACTCTTCTAGCTTTCGGCGAGTACTTTGAGCAGTATGTGGTCTAACATAGTATTGCTAGAACAGTATGTGATTTCTATGGGTTAATTCTGGATATCCTTCTGCTAAAATTGCGTACATTCTATTCAGTTGCTATTACAGAATATTATTTATCGCCCTACCTTCCGATTTCAGTTCAAAATGGATGACGTCTTCATAATTCCACCAAACGCATCGCGTCGCCTTTTTATCGAAACTTTTCTGCTTTATCACGGGTTCTGCCGACTGGTCCACTGATTTAGTTTGTTATAATTGCGGAAATAGACTCAATTTTCATCATAGCTTGCAATTATTCAGATAAACTTAGATCCTGGGGTTTAGTAAGCAGTTCATTGCAAATACATATGCTTGGTGAAACCTTCAGGTACCCCTCTCTAATGCCTGTTCACTTTTCCTAAATTATGAAGGTGACGACTTATGGTCCACCTAGAAGGGTCCAGCTCTCATGATAATTACCGTATGATCATAGTCAGAGTTGCCTCAATAGTTTGAAAGTCTCCGGAACAAGGTTACTCTTGAAAGTCATTTTATCTGTTTTTGAAATTTTTATACAAATTTTTAGCAGTCCGATCCGAAATAACGTCAGACCTTCCACCTCATGGGTGTCAATAGCAGAACTTCGCCCCGTCCGCAATAACGGCGCACAATTGCCAAAATCTTGATATTTGTGTTAAAAATTTTTAATTCGCGTAATATTTATATACAGTATTTGCCCAATAAGTACCGCGACTAGCTTTTTCTGATCAACGGGAATGAGTGTAAGGCGGTCTTTATGAACAGGAACGGGTGATCTAGGGGACTTGGCTTATTTGCCTCCGAGCCGGAATTGAAAGTGTGTTTTTTGCTTGCGACGAGAGTCAAGATTCAGTGAACCATCGAACAGCGTTGTGCCATTAAACTTTGCGTTAAACTGAACAAATATTGTACATAGACTTTTGAGATGATAGGTGAGGCTTATAAAAACAAAGTCACGTCCAGAGCGCGTGTTTTTGAACGGCGTAAAAAATTCAAAGATGCTCGGGAATATGTTGAACACGAACAGCGCACTGGATATCCGATATCAATCCGAACTGATGAAAATGTAGCCAAAGTGCAAAACCTTTGAACTGTGATCGCCGGTTAAGTGTTAGTTTGTTATCACATAAGTTACATTTAGTCCAATCCACTGTCCTCAATTGAGACCAATAATTTGCAAATGCGGAAGTTGTGTGAAAAGCTGGTGGCGAAGGTTTTCTCAGACGAACACCGTCTGACGGTTTTCCGAGAATGTTGAAACGTTTGGACAGCATAATAACAGGTGACAAAACCTGATTTTTCGAATACGATCCGGTGACCAAAAGGCAATGTGCATGGCACACAAGCACCTCTACTCGCTCAAGAAAGACCCACATGAGTAAATCAAGCATGAAAGCAAATCTCATTGCCTTCTTTGACACAAAAGGTGTGGTCCACAAAAAGTTTTTGGCTGCTGGACAGTGGACGAAAAATTTTATATAGCGTCAGAAGCTCCGATACGATTTTCAACTTTAACAATTTATTTATCTATGAAAAACGTTTTAAAAAATTCTAATTTTTTGCATATATACTAAATAAAGTGCAATTTTTCCAAATATTAAATAATAAAAGTTTCTGAATGACCCCATTCTAAAAGCAAAATAAAATTTTAGGATTGGAAATAGTAAAGTAGATAAACATCTACAAAACTTTGCAAATAAGTTCGGCTAAATCGACTCTAATACCTCTAACTACTACGAGGTTGTTTTAAAATACTTCCAGAAATGGGTTACCAGAGACATTCGTTTATACCATTTTTAAATCTTGTGGAACTCCTCTTTGTAAATAAAACGAATATTAATGTAAATCAAATCCAGAAGAATAACATGTACATATTCTATTTCAACAGGACACAGTAATTTCTCATTTTATGATGGTAAAGTTAGTGATTTACATACACCTAAAGATAAGTATATTTCTAAAGTTGGCTTTTAAAAAAGTACAGTTCACAAAACGCTAACGAACCATAATTTAGCAACGAATAACATTTTTAATCAATTTTACTAAGACTTATGTATTATATAGTATAAAAAAATTCAAATGTCTTCAACTTTGAAAATTAGCATACTGCTCCAAAAACTAATTTGCTTTAAAATCGCGGAAAAACGAATCAGTGAACGTAAACAAAGAGTTAAGCATGAGATGAATTTTTTGGTGTGAAAAAAATTGTTTATTCTTTCAATTTTAGACATCATTTTGTAAACGGTTTATTGCACTGCAATTTCAAATTTATGTATTATAAAGGGCAGTTGCATTTTGAATTAAAAGTTTGTACATTTTGTCAGGTATGTATCATGCATAAAACGTTTCGATTATGACAAACATTGTTTACATATATTTTATGAGAGCATAAGTTTCCGTAACATATTGTCATCGAAAATATTTGAGGGATACTTTACGTGCCGGAAATATTTGAACGTGCTACATCGCACAAATTTGATTATTTGTTTATTAAGCATTGGTAGATTTTTCTTATGTTTTACTGTTTTTTAAGTATTTCGTGAACACTTAATTTGTTTTCATTAATTAATAATTTAATTTGACGGTAAATAAACACCGTTGTTGCATGAACCGTAACGCTGCGTGTATGATACTAATGCCAGAAAACCGTTGTCCAAGATATTTGCTATCATAGATGGTTTTGAACACGAAAACTATTTTCTAACTATATACACGATCTAGAAATATCACATTATTCTATCAGTGATATAAATTGTGAGTTGCTAATTTATATCAAAAATTCAATCTGTTAAAAAATGACGTCAATAGATAATTTTGACTGAAAGTTATTTCCATATTGAAAGTCAATTGGACAATGAGGAATGGCAATATTCAGCCGATGGATTTTGGCACGCATTTCTAAGTTCATCGATTAACTTAAATTTTAGAAAAACTGGCTCCATAAATACCTGACTGCATCTTGGTTCCCACCACTTTTTGTTCATATCACATATCCTTGAATAACACATATTTTAAACAAACGTTAGTGTGTCACATATGATTTTAAAGAATAGAATAAAACGTGTTAATCTGTGGTGTTAGGCATTTATTATTCTATTGAATTTATTAATATAAATCCTCCACAATGTTTAATGAAAAATATGCACTTTGAAGTTTAATACGATATTGGAAAAACATCGTAATCCAACAACAGTGCCAGGAAGAACATGATAAAGCAACAAACAGTATCACATTGCTTCAATCGCCAGTCTGATGGAAACATTTCACTAAAAAATAAGTCACGTTCAGGCCGACCATCCGTCTTGAATGAGGAGTTTCTACACGTTACACTGGAAGAGAAATCCTATGCTAATAATCGCGAATTATCAAGAATATTGTGGCCTTTAAAAAGTATTATCGTTCAGCGTTTGTATTCTGGTTTCTGCTGTAACTGTCCTCGAACTGGTGTACATGAGTTAACGTAGTGGTGGGTGCAGATTAGACAATTCTTTGAAAACCCCACTGAAGTTCGTTTTTGGGGTTGTGACTTCAGAAGGGTAATGAATTTCTATAGAGCAATTGTCGCAGCCAGTGATTTGACAAGATTGCTTTGAAAAAAGATTATGTTAAACGTATGGTGAAATTTTGAAGGAATATTGTGTTTTCAGCTGGTTGCAGCTGGCAGAGCCGTTAATGTCAAACTATATAGCCAATAACTGGATAGTATGCATCGAGAAAGTGAGTAGTATTCTAATTCAACAATGCGCCATCGCATAGATCGCGTTTAACCTAACATATAGCTCCGACATCGCTGGATCCGATTGTGGTTTATTCAAGTTAACGAAACATGATTTATGTGAAGAGCGATTTCGTAGTGTTGAAGAAAGAAAAAGGTTCACTGGGAATTTTTTGGGTTTAATCCGCAAACCCACTGAATAATAGCGTATGGTCATAAAAATTGATTGCATTTAAATTGAGGAGTAAGCCTTTCTTATTTTGTATTTTCTATAACAAACAATACATCTTCAATAAGTGAAGAAGACTTTTAACCAGCCTAGTAAAAGATGAGAAGGTGTCATACTAAAAATTGGAATTAGAAATACGGGTAATGTAAGATGTCCAATTGGAGAATACCCTATATCAGTCAGAAGGTAATACTAACAATTACAGATTATCCGTTCAATCTTGTATACTACTTTATGGCAAAACTTTCGAATGCATACATACCAGCTGGAGGAACCGTTTCCGATAAATTGGTATTTTATAATTGACTTCAGGTTAGTGTGAACAATGGAAGTATTCTTGTTTTGGCTTTAAGTCATATATGACTGGGTTTCACCATAATAGCTTCGTTGACTCACACAATATGCGCATTATTTTAAAGAATCCGCTAGGCATATCCTATTAAGGTTGGAATATGGAAAGCTGAAAGCAAAAACAAATTGTCTAAAACTACTGCAATCTAATCCTAGAGCCATTTATAAATCCACTATTTTCAATAAAATAATGCGTATCTTTATGTGGTGAGAGAAACTCAAGATTATTTGCAGCAATTTTTCAGGGACGGGTTGATTATTTACAATAGATTTCCGCCGAAATCTTTGTGTTTTTTAAACTGCTGTAAAAGCACGACAACAATTTCTAATTTTTCTTTTAGAATCTACGTACAATTTATGTTGTCCCATTTTAATTACAATGAAAAAGAACTTGCTTCTATCAGATTTTGAAACAACATTAATTAATATATGAATGTTAGGTATTATATACAATGCCACTAATATGTATGTACAATGTACTACATTTTAGAATGTTTTTCTCTCCATTTTCCTTTTGTTTTGGCATACGGAACTTTCTGATACCAATGCACGGCAGTAACCAAAAAGAATTTCACCGTTGCAGTTCCCTTGGTAACGTTTTTCGATGATATCAGTGAAGCTAAACAAATATGAATGCATGCTACTGCCTAATTTTTGGCAACTTCTAGGAAGTACGTCGACAATTACCTTATAGTTTGCGAATTTTTCATTTTCCCAAATAAGTTTTGGGCTATATCTTTAAAAGCATGCCAAGTAGCACGTTCTAGGTCACTTAGTGTCTTTCAAAATTCTATATCTCGCATTAATAGGTTAATTTGGGGCTTTACGAAGATCATCTCTTTAATTTTTGCTTTAGTTATATTAAGAAATTTTTGTTTGAGGTACTGATATACATTTTTCACTTTGTTCATGAACTTAACTAACTTTCTCATCCAACCCAGTTTTATTTGCAATGGAAGAAAAACAAAATTCTCATACTAACTAATGCCGGGTGGATTATATCTTCTTTTCAGGAATATGTTATTTGGTGGCCATTGTTTAAAAATATAGCGACAAGTCATTGCTCGCCTGTACCGCTCACAATGAAACAACAATGCTTCATTTAAATCCGCAATGATGTGCCACATATATATACCTTCTGTCATTAATTTTGTGAAGAAGGCATGCCATATTTTTATAGAATTCTTTATGCAGATAGCATCCACAACAGGAACTAAAGTGTAAACATTTTTGATATGTAGAAGAACAACTTTAATTCAAGGATTAAATTATCAACATTATTTCAGAAGGAAATTACCCTTCATCTGAGAAATACTATGACTATTCTAAATATTTCCATCCTGTAAACATGACCCTACTATCCCTGTCTGGGATTTTGATAAATGCATGTCGTTAATTCTGTTTGAGATTGTAAAAATTTTTCATCACTATCTAAAAATTCTGAAGTAGTTACTTCTTCTGCTTCCATATTACCTTGTTTTACTTCCACAACGTTTGAATATCTAGGTATTGGAAAATATTCCGGGTGAGATGGAGGACAAGTTGCAGAAGGTACACTGGGATAAATAATGTTTTTATTTTTTCTAAAAAATTCAATGGTTTGGGTGCATCAAAGTATTAGCCTATGCTATATTCCGTTTAATCATATACTCCTGCTATTTAACTCGCTTCTGAAATAACAGCAAAACGTGCACAGAAAGTTTTTGAAGTAGTTTTGTACTTTTTCTATTGTAGAGGTAATATTTTGTTTATGTCGCGGAATAGTAAATCCTCCGTAAACACAATGGAAAGTATGCGGGTTGTTTACACACTTCCCAGACATCATTGGTAAAAAGACCAAGGTAAATTATCCTCCTGTACCTTCTTATGTGCCGCATAATTATGTAATTACGAATTTCTGAAGTATAACTGAATTAAAAGTAAATGGGGCCTAGTCCTAATGGTAGCCAAGTCATAAGCATGCAAAGTAAGTAAATTTATTTAGACCCATGTATCAGAATTTAGAATTAATTTAGCAACCCAGAAAACTTCCTCAAATGTAGTAAAATGAATATATTTAAAAGAAAAGTGTTTTTGGAAATTTCCAGAAATTTTGACCAAGTAGGAGATATATGACAACATTATTAGCATGAAATAGTACGCAAGGTACACCTATTGGAGTATAGAAAAATAAATCTCAATTGACCAATGTTATTTAATAATGATTCCTATGCAGAAGTGTGGTAATAATACAAGGATGTTTAGAAACCTCTTTAATAATTTAAACATCTTCAGGTATTTCTAAAATAATTCTTTAACCCTTATTATACAGGGTTACTTTAAAATAGTTGCAAAAATAAACTAGATAATTCTATGTATTTCAAGAGACACATTTTTGAAATTATTAAATTGCATTAAACTCTTTTTGGATAATTTTACATATGATAACATTTTATGCACCACTGATATTTATTTCAATTACCGTTCAAGCAAAAATTCTGAATGAAATTATCGTTATAACAAATTATAACAACGTATCGAATTGCACTTCGTGATGTTCTTACAGTTAGTAATAAATAGGTGCTTGACCTGTTGCCACAAATAATGGCATATTTTTATTTCTTAGCGCGTTATCTTAAAAAATTAAATTTGGAAACTGTAATGTAATTTACAAACAAATAATTAATACTAATAAAATGTATTGTTAATACAGTTGTTTGAAGATGGTTTCTGAGTAAAATACAAATTTTAGTTACCGTAAAGGACTTATTCATGTCCCTTTTAAATCTTATAGAGACCTTTTTTAATTTTTAGTGTCATGATATCGCTGTAGATATAATCAGCACACAGCTTCTGCATTTCCACGAACTTCATCATACACAATATTAATTAGTTGTACATTCTCAAGGAGTTTCCTTGTTAATAAATATCAAACGAATACTCGTATTACTAGTAAAGAATTTTTTTGAAAAAGCACGCACATATTAATTATAAAAATACACGCTGTTCAATGGTTTAAAACAGTGCATAGCTACTAAATAAATCTATAATGTTTTTACCATTTTTTGATAAATTTTACTTTCATAAAAAATTGGACAATAAATCATTGTACACAGCCAAATCTAGTTTCAACCAGAATCGAGCTTTTTATAAATATCACTTACGCTAAATCTTTTTTTATCAATACACCAGTAACATGAGGAAGACTGGAATAAACTTACGTGATTCTCCACAAATTGGGTTTAAACTTCTTGCTATGAATATTGCATAGCAGAAGTCCTAAAAAAGCTATGCAAGAATTTTTTAAAATCGATTGTGCCTAAATTAAACTTGTTTAATTTTTTTATTTTTTTTTGTAAACGTGAGTCGTAAATAATACGTGATTAAAATTTCTGCAACCATTTCAAAGCAACCCCATATATTCTCTTGTATATCAGTCACTCTTTGTTGTATTTACTATAAATTTATTTCATTTTTATTGCGATATCGCTACATGTGATCAAAGAAGATTAACCACTATACTAAGACAAACACATAAGTTATAATTTATTACTTTTAACGCATCAGAGTGGCATCACAGCATTTCACTTTGCCGATGCCATGATACATTGTAACTGCGTTATAGATAGCAATTTTAAACATTTAATTTATTTTACCCAAACTAGATGACAACCAATTTATTCGTTGTTTTAAAAATAATCTAGCGATCAATATAATTTTATTAGCTATATTGTATGTTGGTTTACTTTTTTGGCGCTGAAGGTTTGGAATGCTGAATTTCCCATATCTCTCTTGGATTAGGACTGTTATATAGTCATTTCGCCATGGCTACTAGAATTTTGCCGAATCTGGAGAAGCTCCACCGCCAATAGGGATTTTTAACGTGCCAAACATTGCATTGACACGTCACCTGCAATTTTACTTCCTTATCCGAAAAGAAGGCATGTTTTTTAATTTTTTTTCCGTTGAAAAATTTACCGACCTTGATCGGGTTTGAACCCGCGTCACTTGGATGTAGAAGAAAATATACTAACCACTACACCAGTCGGGGACGGCTATTAACTATATTAGATAGGATTTTTGATATCAGAAATTTCTAATTATTTTTACTAAAATAATCAGTCACTTTGAATTTTTCAATTTTGATTTATCGGAACTAAATCTAAACTGACTATCATCTGTGATGTCCTGCTTTTACAGGACCCCGTAGGGTATAGGAGAGTAATTAAAGTTATAGATAGTAGATTCCCTTCTAATTTGCTTTATTAATAATTAAGGTAAAATAAATATAATTTCGACATCAAGTGCGTTACACGTCTTCGCCCTTATCTTTCTAAATCACTCCTTTTTTCTAATTTTCCACACGAACCCAAGTTATTGCAGCTTTTAGAAGTCATCAAAAATAATTGAACGCGATATCCAAAGTTCAAAGGTTACTAATGTGCTTGACAACTTTTTATTACCGGATATATGAAATATTTATTTCCTGCTAGCCTAAGTTGGGTTTATTATTCGCTAAACCTAATAATTAATTTAATCATTTTTAAAATCCATCAACTAAAGCTTCCCCTATTTTATGAATACCCTTAGGCCGCTTCACATCAGCAACGTCGGGAGTTGAACTGTTCGATTCGTTCTAGTTCCATGTCAAAATAGTTCAATTTGTTTTATCAGACATTTTAATATTTCTATGCCCTCTTGGCGTGTTACTGGCACATTGCATAATAAAACACTTGATCGGCATAGTACCTTAAATTACAGCGTCTGGTTTCTTGGTGTATTAACATCGGCGAAGGTTGGACAACTTCACACTTGCTTCAGTTGGGTCAAAATTTGCTGTCAGGAAATCCTCTTGTTCGTCAAGAGCTACAACTTAATTCACTCAATTTTGTCGTCAGCGCATAACAGGAGGATGGTAACCAAACCTCAAATTTCTCTTGTAAAAGATTCATAATATAAAAGATTTTAAAGGCACTTTGAATTTTCAAAATGTCAAATGACCACAATATAAGGCGATTTAAAGTTTTCCATATATAGGAAGAAAAATAATTCATTCACTTTAATGTTACAAAGTGTACTAAGGTCGATACCATTTGAACTTCTTTTAGCGCGCCCGGTGTTATTTGAGCAAGCCTTGGTTATGCGCCACTTCAAGTAGGAAATATTCAGAAATTGCTCTTGGTGTGCACGTTGACTGCTCACCACATCCGATGCTCGATCCTTTTCATTGAAAACTACTGATAAAGCATGCCTGAAACGTATGATCTCGTCATATTTGAGAGTACCTCTGCCTCGTTTATAACTAACGACATGACTAGTTCTATCATACTGGACACCTTAATTCCTATGCATAAAAATTCTCTAATCATCTAGTTTACGATAATGACTACTTAGTTTAATAGCTGATGCTGTTAAAAAAACTAGTTATTGTAAACTATTGTTCCGTAGATTATTTTTAATATTCAAAAACTTCATACATATTTGAATGGAAATTTCACCAACAATAGCCGACAAAGAACTATTATTGGATAAACATGATCATGACAAATCTAGAAACTTAAATTTTAAAAGGTGTCAAGTTTCACATGTAGTTGGCACAGTAAAATATGAAAAAAATATAAAAATAAATAGAACATTCTATATAGCTTTATTAAAGGAACTTTCAGTAGTCCTTCTAGCATCCAACATTTGTAATATTTTGCATAATGCCAGATATTTGTATTACTTAAGTTAATGGTTGTTAGTAATTAGTTCTACCACACGCAGTTTACTAAATCTAAAATGTTCATAAAATGCTGTATATTGCGTTAGTTTAATACAATCACGCATAATATAACCACAACATGAAAAGGCTTGATGTCGTGCTGCTAATTTTATGTGATACTGCTGTTGTTTAATATTACTAAGTTAATTAGCTTACAAATTATGTAAATTTTGAAAAGTTTCGAATAGTCTGTGACAGGTAATGATTAGTAGCCGACAAAAATATGAATATTAAACAAAAATATACGTGAATACCATGTTACTTAAAAAAATAGTCTATGTAAAGCAATATCACTTTTGTCATTAAAGCATTAATGCATTCATATTGATTGAAATATTTATTTATAACATTTCCGAGTTTAGTTTCGTCTGGTCTTTGTTTTAGCGATCTTCGCGGGATACAGAATTATTATGCATTCATAATTTGCAAAGATCCGGTCACGCGCTTACATCGGATCTTTAATAGACATAAAGAAGCCGATCGTTGTTATGGAAATGTAAGAGTATTACCTGTGAAAAGCACGAACATGGAGATGAATATTCAATAGGATAGAAGTAAACATGTAACGTAATATTTTAGACAAAATCCAAAATTTAGTTTATCCTTATGGTAAATAACGAGATTCTTTTCAGTAAGGAAGAGCTTTTAGCGATAATAACTGTTGGCCCATTTCTGCCAACCAGAATACTGTGTAAACATCTCTCGCGGTTTTCCTTTAATCTGTATAAGTGTAAGGCTAATTATCATTTTAGATTATAAAATGTAAAGCATAACTTTACGTTGAAAAATCTATATATTCGTGAATAGATGAAAAGTTTAGTTTACTTGTTGTTTAAGGATATACAATTAACGGATAGAGTCTGTATTTTGATCCTTTACTTGTGGTCTAAAAACGGTTGCTTTACATTAACTTACCCTGAAGTATACACGATTATATCTAACATAATTTACGTAATGAGATGGAACTTCTCAATTGATATTATCTCATATATTTTAAAGAGAGATCGGAGCGAATGATTAAAGTTTCATTATACAAGAATCCAACTCCTTTAAAATTATCACACCATGGCGGTAATGTGCCAAAAGTGTCACAATTTAGAACTTTATTAATAGCAGCATAAGATATTTAACTTGTTATATTAGGTCAAAGGAAGTAATCAATTTCACCTAAATCTTCCTTATCGAGTTTTTACAAGAAATCTATGTTTTTGGGGGTAAAACGATACTCCTGGTTAGTTTGATAATTTTAGAACGTCTTAATGTATATCTGCATAAAGTGCAGTTAGTGTTCATTTAAATCGGTGCTTTCTTGTGCTCAATAATAATTAATTCCGCGTAAAATTTTTAATATATGAAAAAATAATAATTCAAGGCCGTTTACAGTTTTCGTATTATTTATTACACAATTTAATTTATATTCCAGGCAGATTATATTTGCATCATTGGGTTTAATTTTATCTTAAGACAATAGCTGTTAAAAAGAATTATAAAAAATTACTGTCTGAGTGTTAAGTATTTCCGAAATTTTTAGTTGCGTAAAGATATAGCTATAAAGGTTCTAAAATTCCTGAAATACAATTAAACAAATCTAAAAATTAATAATTTAGATATATTTAAATGCGTTATTAAAATATTTTGCAATATCAGATCCGTACGAGTCTAGTTCAATATGCTAGGTAAAAATGAAAGAGGTAGGCACCACTATAAAAAATCCGAGGGGTAACCACTCCGGCAATAGGTGTACATATTTTACGGCAATGTTCGAAAATGCACTAAGCAATGCGGCAATGCACAAAAATTCTTCAGCAATGCATAGGGAATACCAGAAATGCCAGATAATATGCCGGCAATGGCGGAAATGCTCGGCAATGCGTTAGCATTGTCAGCAATGTTCGGAAATTATAAGGAATGCGATGCGGCAATACAGCATTGTTAACTTGTTTATACGCACAAAACTAATTCATTTGGAAGGCAAGCTGGCGGTATCAATGTTATTATTTG
>JAHWXV010180055.1:0-15350 GCA_024586415.1 Phrixothrix hirtus
TTATTTAAAAACCTTTTGTTATTAAATATTAAATTCCCTTTAATAATATTTTGATAAATACTGTTAATTAATTATTGAAATAGCAAATAAGTCCTAAATACTTCATAATTAAAAAGAAACCATTACAAATGATTTAATTAAATAAATAAATATGCTATTCTTAATGAGTTTGCATTATTCCTAGCCTTTATTAAAACGTTTACATAATAATCATTCGCATTTATTCAAAAGATTACATGAATGCAAAATAATCACGTCAAACTGTTATTAGAGTACAATATATACCATTCCATAACCTTACTTTCGTGTATGGAAACAATCAGATGACCCCAATGCACACCATCGTCCTTGTTTGATGCAGATTGAAATCAAGGATTATTTTCTTTATATGGAAATCCAAACTATTGCAGGTACGTGTGTTTATTTTGATTGAATTAAATCAAATGCTTCATAATACTTTAGGAAAGTCAAATAGTTTACTTGACCACTTTCCTCGCAAAAAACAAATTTTTTGAACAAAAAGACGATAAATCTAACTAAAATAAGCTGGTTCTACACAACTAGTTATTCTAGGTACCATCCATAAATTTAAGTATAATTTCGAATCGGAATGGTCAATGCATACATTTCAACTGACATTATAAATTCAGATCAGGCCAGAGTAACTTTATGGGTTTGTATGTTTGTTTGCTATAACTGATCTAGAGCAATCTTGAGCATTTCTTTGTATTTTAAATCACGATCTGCATTTATTTATAAAGGGAAAGTAATGTGGAACTGCTCGGAACATGAAGTACGTAGGACGTATAACCTCTTGGTAGGCGGTGCACCAAGACAATCAAGCCTCTTGTCATCTTTGTCCTGTCCGACTCAAGACCTGGTGTTTAAGTATTCAATGCCACACATAATATATGATGAATCTCTTGGGCTAAGGTGTACCTAGCTACTCAAAACTTTAACCACCTTAGCCCTGAATTTTGTTATTGATTGTCGGCAAGCCGCTTCCCTGCTGGGAATTTCAAAAATCACCGGCAGGCACTGAAGTACCTTTTGCAGCCCTTCCACGAAGGAGGCTGCGTCAAGTTTCGCTGCTTCTGTGATGCTGCCGACCTGGTTTACGATGTTTATATCCAGGGCCGGAATGGAGGCTTCTTCCCTTTCCTGGATATCGCGTTTTATACTCGCACTAGCACTGCACGTCTGGGTAGTGGGCGGGGCTGCTGTGTTCGCGTAGGACACGCTCCTTCGCGAGAAGTGGTGCGCTTTCGTGGCTTGAGGTACCTCGGAACCCCCTATAGCTGGCGGTATGGGTCCCAGCGCAGTTGGCACACGTTGCTGGGATTTGATTAGGTTTAGCGCACTCGCCTCTAAAGTGGTCATTCCCGCACTACACACACGGGTTTGGCCTGGCAGAGTTTCTCGATGTGGCCGAACTGCTGGCATCGATGGCACTAAATTCTGCCACTCTTTCTTCTGCATGGCGTTTCTATGCCCACCTCCAAGTTGAGCACTGTCTTGAGTTGGAAGATTTTCTTCCCCTGACTGTTATTTTCCAATTACGTAGAGCAGCGGCATTGGAATCTTGTTGGGTCCCCTACGCATCCTACGGACAGTTAACGCAGGGAACTCCTGTTTTTTGAGGTCTTCTACGATGGCCCCTTTGGTGAATTCTTGAGGAATACCCCTGATGACACCTCGTAGTGTTCTGTCCTGGGGGAAACCAAAAGTGTGGAAAAGTATATTTTCAATTCGCAGGAACAGCATGATGTCCCAGTGGTCGGTGAGCGTTTGCGGCTTAATCTTGATGCCGGCAGATACATTTCGCGCCCTGAGGGCGGCTATACTTCAAGCGCGAAACATAGCGGCGGTCTCAGACCACTTCTACTTCGCACGGAGCACTATTGGTGGTACTGCACCTTTCGGAGCAATTTATGTGCCTTTCGCTGGCGGCACTGCGGATGATAAGACCTGGAAGGTGTACGCGGTCTCGGTCGGATCTGAAGTCACTTCAGTTGTCTTACGGGCCTGCTTCTTCCGCTTCACCTCCGTTAAGCCTTCTGCGTCGCTCTCCCTTTTAGTATCGCCCACTGTGGGAGATACCGTTGCACTCACGTCTTCCTGGAAGGAGTACTCCATTTGTGAAACTAACTCCTTTGCGACGGCTGCCGCATCGAAATTGGAAGCTGGTTCCGAAATCTTGGCGTAGTTGAAAATCTTCGAATTGTTCGAGCTGTCGTTAACAATTCGACGTCGCTGGTCTATCGCGCTAGGAAGCGTAAGTGGAATTGAGTAAAATACTGTCAAACACCCGCAGGCACTATCAAGCCAACACAATACGCAGGCGAAGATATTACAACCGGCCCACCGCAGCAAGCTGAAGGGGCCTAAGCTATATTATCTTAAGAACACAGGAGCTAACAGACAAACATGTGCGCACTCGGTGAAAGCTCGATGTGTTTTATGATTCTCTACACATAATATATGGCACCGCCTACTTTTACAAGTATTTAGTGTCACAATATTATGTTGGCCCTCCTACTCACGAAAGCTAAGAACTGCTCTGGGCCACCCTGGACGGCATTCAGCGTCTTCATCGTAGGTTCCAAACTCGGCCACGAGGGAGTTGAAGCTGTCCTGAAACAAAGAGTACCAATTAGTGGTCTGTTTATGGAGAAACTCCTGGATAGTGAGAATGCTCAGGTCTTCGCGTATCTACGAGTTTCACATATACCACGGAGCGTCTATAGCTATGCCCAAGCACTTGTTTTGGACGACTTGCAATTTCCTCATGTTTCACGTAGCGGGATATCCCCAGACGGTTGCCGCGTAGACCATCGCCGGACGGATGATCACCTTATAGATTATAAGCTTGTTTTCCAAGGAGAGTCTACTTCAGTGATTCAACATACCGTACAATGCTGACATATTTGCTTTTGCACGTGAAGTGCAAAATACAATATGTTGTCTCCATGTCAACCAAGTCTCGAATACGACGCCCAGATAGCGAACTAGGTTCTCCCAAGGAATCGAAATGCCGAACATTTCCAATTATTGTTGAGGGCATGTCCGCCTAGGCGTAAAGAACACCGCAGTGCTTTTTTCCGCGTTGACGTCGATTCTCCACATTCGCAACCAAGTTTCTAACACAAGCACCGCTGCTTGGAGGTTGCGGAGGGCTAGGTCAGGATCTTGGAATCGGAGTAAGACGACTGTATCGTCTGAGTACAGCGTTAACGTCGTGTTTGCCTGTCTGGGAAGGTCGCTGCAGAAAATACTGTAAAGCAACGGCGAGAGAAGGGAGCTCGGCGGCGACCTTGCCTCTGCAATCCTCTGTCGCCAATAACGCCCCCTCCAGCATGATTTGAAATGTTCTATCCTTAAGATGGCACGCAATCAGCTGGACGAGCGTCCGAGGAAAGTTTGATTCCAGCATCTTGTACAGAAATCCCTGGTGCCAGACTTTGTCGAACGCCTTAGCAACGTCCAGGGAAACTGCAGCTGTTACTTCTTTAAAGGTAAATTCTTCGGTGATTTCTTCGGCTAACCGAATGAGTAATGCTGTTTCCCGGTCTGAAACCGAATTGCTCGTTAGGATCGATCTTAGCGTTTTCAGTCGTATCTTTCAGGCGGTTCATAGTTGTTCGCTCTTCCAGCTTTCCCAGACAGGAGAGCAGGCTGATGGGGTGGAAAATCAGAGGAGAGGTTTTGTCTTTACGTAGTTTAGGAAGGACAATGACTTCCGCAAACTTCCACGATGAAGAAAATCGTCGAAGATATAACATTGCGTTAACAATGTTGACGACGGCGGCGATTTCCTTTTGTGGAAGGACTCTGAGGGCGGAGTTTGTGATTTTTCAGGACCGGGCGCCTTCCGCGGCTTGCATAGTTTTATGCAGTCGCATATCTCACCCGGTGAGGTAGGAAGGATGGGGGTAAGGTTCACGTCGTCCTCATCGTCGTTTCCGGCAGCAATATAGCGTCTAACTGACCGTTCGATGCGCTCAACGAAGTCAAGATCGGTGTGAAGGAAGTTTAGAGAACATTGAAGCTCTAGGCTGTCTGAAAATGTCTCCGCCTTGTCCGCAGCCTCGTATACTAGACCGTGTCCGCCGGGCGTTTTACGATTGCTTAGGAGTTCGGTCATTTTCCAAAGGGAATTGTCCTTTACTTCCAGCGTCACGGGCTTCTCTCATCAGGTGTGGTTGTAGTGCTCCCTCAAGCTCTGTTTCACTTGTTCTGCAAGACGATTCTTGAGCCCTCGATACACAGTATCGAAGTAGCGCTGCCAATGGCATCTGGAGCGGTTCTTCTCTCGGATGAGTTCCTACAGTTACTCTGGGAGAACTCGATCACTTAGATTCCTACTCACGTTCGTTGCAAACAGGATAAACTCCTGAATGGTAGAAGTGAGGTGGACTATCGATTGCTCTAGCTCAATCTCGGTATATATCTACTCGATACGCCCGAGATTTTGCTGCTGGTGGGAGGAGAACGCGGGCCATGAGACGCGTAGCATCGTCTCCGGGGAGCCGGCTGCTTCGCCTAGTAATAGTAAGACAGGTCTTGAATGGTAGTTAGTTCATGTTGGAATGGAATATTTTTTAGAAGAACAATATGCAGAACGTCTCGGGTGCCTAAAGTTGAAACGTGAGTTGGTTCGATGGAGCCCTCGTTTTGGTTCGTCTCAGCGTACGTTAGTTCGCTGACTATTCCATGATGGGTGCTTAGCGTTGAGATCGCTATCAAGTATGGTCAGAAACGGGCTGTCAAGTGGGTTATCCAGGTTCTTGGTGGGTGATAAACAGGCACCAAGCGGATCCAATCGTTGCCCTCAGTGTTTATAGAAACTGCCGTCGCCTCGATTATTTGCAGTTCTAGGAGAGGTAAGACATGGTGATCTATGCGCGATTTGACATAGGTTGTCGTGCCACCTTTGCGGGCATCAGTTCTGTCCGTCCTGTAGAGGACGTAATTACGAAGACAAGGCGTGTCTGCGGCACGTAGATGAGTTCTGCAGACAAAAATGACGCCTAGATTTTGTCTGTTCGTCCCGTTGTCGTAGTAGTCAGTTAGCGTTCCAGTAGGCCGTCTGCAGGAATCTTTAAATGGTATATTATCCATTCAAGGCCGTCATAAATGGGAAGCGATGTCGGGAAGGATTCTCACAGGGGCAGTGAGTCCGTCAGAGCCTCTGACAACAGCCTGCGCGACCTTGAGGACGATCTCAGAAACTTTAGAAAGATTAACGGACTGCAGAATCTTGAAAAGACTACCTAATCCATTGGCTCCGCCTCCTTCCGAATCGAAGTCGAGTTAGAAGCTTGTGGTTTTCGTTTAACCTGAGGGCATGGTTAAAGCGAGAAAGCTTGGGGTGGGAGCCTCAGTTTCTGCTCTGGACGACGAGCTGCTGAGAGCCACATTGGCGTATGAAACGCCGTGGCGGGTCACTTGTGGAGACGCTTTCTGCACCAACTTCGAAAAGCGTTCATAGCCACGTGGTGTGGCGCTTTCTGCAGTTGGCAAGCGTTGACTCTGTCTCGAGCGGCTTTGTGCAATCCCCAGAGTGGTGATCTCCTGTGCACTTCACACATTTCGGGAGTGCCCGGCAGCACCCTTGGGAATGCTCAAACTTTTGGCATCGGTGGCACCGTCCAGTCGTCGTCTCACGTCTAGGCAATTCAACCCTGACAACAAGGCGCAGAAGGTCCTTGATGTCGAAGATTTTCTTCGCTTCCATCTTGGACAAGATGACCAATACCAATGGTATGGGACGTCTCTCAGGGCCTGTTCGCTTGTGGTGGACGGAGAGGAGCGAGAAGCCGCGAGATTTCAGGTCCTCCACGACGTCCTTCGCGGAAATGACCCAGATAATGACCTTAAGCGGCCTACAGGAGTGGAAGGGAACCTTCTCCTTCTCCAAGCAGACAGTCATTTCCCTAAAGTCACCAACAGAAACAAGCTAGACTAAAATTCCATCCTGCGTCTGTTTGGCTTTTGTGAATTTTATTTTGGAGGCCGCGAAACCCTCTGAGAGGTTCACCCAGTTGTCTTTCTGACGAACTCCAACGGTGGGAAGCATCTGTTTTCCTTAACAGTTACTCGGGGATAGGAAGTGGACGGGGTGCTGGGGATAGGCTCGGATGCTACAACCGATGCAAGAGGCTCGAATCGGGTGCTCACCTTCGCCGGGGGAGTCCGTGGGTGATGACCTTTTCGGGAACAGACAAGGGAGTACCCATCTTCCTCCATCGACTCCTCTTGAGGCAGGCTACTGGCTACGTATGCTTCCTCCGTGATGGAGGGAACCGTCGAAGATGTTGCCACAGCCGTCACCTCCACAACTGACGATAGCATGGTCTGGTTACTCTCTTTTTGGCCATCGACAATCTCAAGAGTCTCCTCGCCCGGACTGCAGTAGGACTCCAGACGCTTCGTCAACTGCCCGACTTCCGCCTCCAGGACCCTAATGGGCTGTGCTTGCTCTGCTTCCATCTTCACTGGATCTTCAATCTTCTTCCAAAATCTTCTGAGTGCTTAAAAGCACTGGACTGAATTCTTTGAATTCCTTAGAATTTAGCACTAATAAGTGCTAACGAAACTGTGTTAAGCTCACTCAATCACTCTGGCGCTAAAAAGCAACTGAACACACTCGACTGCTTGCCACGCTTCTCGCACTCGCTTCTGAAGCGAGTGCTGGTTATTTATAAGAGGGTAGGCCCTTTGTTCGCGTTGCAGCAAGCGAAGGTCTACCAGCTACCTACCACTGCACTGCATGAATTCCTAATGAACGATAAAAAGCGCTGAAGCACATACTAAAAGCACGGTCTATAACACCTAGTTCACGCAACAGGCTGTGATATTGCATAGAGCTACAAACAGGTTTACGCCCACACAACCATTGTATCCCCTCTTAGAAACTACCACTGAATTAGTATAAAAGGAGGGATGAAAAGTCAAGTAGTCAGACAGTGGCGTGCGCCTGTAGCTGTCATCGGGTACAGACGTGTTCGTTGGCAGTTACATTTTTCACTTCTTGCGTTTATTATTCTGTACCTTAGGCCCCTTCTACTTGTAGCGGTGGGTCGAGTGCAGTACAAAGCACACTCAGATTGCAATTAGTGTTCGATTTTATCCAAACGCTTTACGATGACCGACTCGTGGTACTGTCCAGCCGAGTTAGAAAGATGCAGACTGCAGTACCCAAATGCCGCCACCTCCGCCGTATTCTCTTGTGCGATTCCCAAGCACCACACCAAATGGAATCAACCTCAGCAGTTACAGTCATTGCTACGCCCGTCCAAGCAACCGCCATTGAGGCTAGTTTTGCAAAAATCAATGAGCTATTCGCCGAAATTCAGCAGCTGCGTGAAGAAAACCTGCTGCTGTGCGAAAACCCAGGTGCTTCCGTCGCCTTCACGCCGCCGTTTCCGGAAGACAACGCCCTCCCCCCAGTATGGAATACTCTTCCGACGAGCAGGAACACACCACAGTCCCAGCTCCCCATAACTTTGAACAAGTTAAAGGGAGAAAGCACAAGTCCCCCAGGCCGAAGATAGAAGCGAGCAGCCCAGCAACAAAGGTGCCGACAAAAAATCGCTTCGACGCCCTCAACAACGCAGAAGCTGACAAATAAAAGCTAGTACAAGAAGACAAGACAGCGAAGAAGGCGGAACCACCAACGCTGTAGGAAGAAAACCATGCGAAAAAGTGCCTCCCGTGGTCATTCGCAAAAAAGAAAATTGGCCACAAACTATTTCAGAAATATCCAACAAAGTAATTCAGATACACAGTACGAAAAACGTATCCCAGGGTATCAGCGTGCAACCTACCAGCGACGCCGACCATGAAAGTATCACAGAGTACCTGACAAAAGCCAGAATACCGTACCACACATTCCTGCTGGCCAGCGAAAAGCTACTAAGGGTCGTCATACGCGGACTACCCGAGACAATCCCCGACGAGGCGGTTAAGGATGACCTCCTGAGACAAGGGCTCTCGTTAATCTCCGTAAGAAGGATGCGGAGAGGACGGGAACGTACGCCAATGCCTCTAAACTACGTCGAATTAGAGAAGGGCGAACAAGGGAAGAAGGACTTCCAGGTGACCACAATCCTCCACCTTTCCATCACGGTGGAGGTACCGCGCAAGAAAAGGGGCACAATACAGTGCCACAGTTGCCAGCTGTTCGGCCATAGGCAGCGGTGCTGCAGAGCGGACCCGAGATGTGTTTAGTGCGGTGAGGAACACGCAACAGGCGATTGCGTAAAAGAACGTGAAACTCCGGCAAAGTGCGCTAATTGCCAACAAGCGCACACAGCAAACTATAAGGGCTGCCCGCGATTCCCGTGGCTGATAAAGCAAATAAACGCGAGTGCTCCAATTAATGCAGCAACATACCAAAACATTTCATACGCGCAAGCATTAAAATCGCGTAGTGGGAGTGCCAGCCAGCAACGGCAGTCAAATGGTGCATCGTTCGAAGACGCTTCCTTTGCATTTAATGAGACAAGCATCAAGGCGGCGGTCAACATCATCGCCGAGGCGATGCGCGGGGCAGCATCCTTCTCTGAAGGAATGGCGTTTACCACGAATTAAACAAACAAAGACCGCCTCTTAATTGAAAGGAAATCCGCGAACGCGGAACTACATAGAAATCTCTCAAATCCAGAACCAGAAATGCAAAGGAGGTTAAAGATGAAAAATCTAGGAACTCCAAACCATTCAAATTATTGCTATTGCTAAGTAGTCAGTTGTGCTTCGATCGCCTTGGGATTCCGACTCACCTACTAGATCTTCAGGGAGAACGTCTAGACCTCCTAGTTTAGTGCCTAGTGATGAAGTGTTCCCCCGGGAGCTTCCACCGATTGTGAAAGTGGATCGCCAGTGCTTCTGCCAGCGGGTCTACAGCAAAGCATCCTGCAGTGATCGCGTGTAACAATAGACCTACTATGCGAAAAGTGAGTACTGAACAATCATTAACAATTTCCGTTCAATCCCTATTAACGGGGTGTTGTAAATAATGTGCGCTTGGGCATTTATTTGAACATCCGAAATTAAACAATTATCGGGCTCCGAGATAAATATTTGTTTCCTGAAACAATAGTTTATACTTGAACACCTTCGATTCAACTTAATTATTGTTCCGGCGTATAAATTTATTGCGCGGAACGGTAATTCTAACAATCCGAAATTAAAATCAGGTTTAATTTTAATTATCAAATTCTGAAATAGACAGCTGTTTACAATAACGATAGTTTAGACATTCTGATAGTGCGCGTTGGGTGTGAACTTGGAGTACTGTACTATTGATTGTAATCAACTTTACTGCAAACTGAAACATTCGATTTGATCATCCTCTTAGTGTTGACAATTTTATTAATAACAAGTACGAACCTTCAATTATATTATCATGCTAGTATCGAACAATGACCCTTTTGCTTACTGAACACTTTATGTATATAGTTATAGCGTTAGTATTAGGTTTCCTCTGCATACTAAACATTCGATTTGATCATCGTGTTAGTGTTGACAATTTTGTTATTAAGTTCAGCATTTAATTTGACAAACGTGCTGGCGATAGGTGTGTGGGTCGCGAATTAAGTGACGTAAGCGCGATACCTGTGGCACGAGTACAGTCGGGACTCCCCTCAAGTAACAATAAGTCCCACTGATAACCACTGAAGATTCAACAAAGATATTGATAAAGATAGATAGCGGAGGTGATGTGTTCGCGTGTGTCTCGTGGATGTATATATCTATTTTCTTTATGTACTGGGGTAACCCCCATGTAACATGTTAAAAACACGTCTGTCCTGGTCAAAAGCTTGTGCTCAACGGATCTCTTCTCAACATGGAGTACGAGCAGTTAGTACCGTTCTTATATAAACTTAGATTTTTATCTACGGTAACGTTATTGTTTACAGCGGTAAATACAGAAATTTTAGATGTTACCGTTTTGAGGTTGTTTATTAGGTTGGAAATATTCTTTTATCCACTACTGGCGTCAGAAGTTACCATTATTGACTGGTATTTGTCGGAAAAAGTAGGTAATGTAAATAATATTTATGCTTTTAACATATGTATTTTTTAAAAGGAATTAAAATTATATTTGTGTATTAAATTTAACCATGAGACTTTCAAAAGGGACTCATTTCTACTGTTCTGCTAAAACGCAGAATTAACAGTTCTTGAAACGACTCACATGCACTTTCAATTCTAAGTACGTGGGTATATTGTGTAATTTACCGATGCGATTATAAGTATTCTCGTGGTGTTTGAAACTAACACGTCACGTCTGCGAATAAAAAAATTGTTTTAATTTTTCAAATCATCTTAAGATTGTTATTTTTAACTACGTTTTGTGTTTTTTTTAATTAAAATTTAACCCAATAAAGCCCACGAAACTGAAGATTTAAGCGCTAAGCAACTCACCGTTAAATTTAACTGAGGAAAAACGCAGGTGTATGATATTTTGAAACACAAGGCTCGCTTTAAAGAACAGTGATTTAATAATGCACAAAACTCGTGTTCAAAACGTATGAATAGTTTATAGGTGCTAGTTCTAGAAATTTATCAATATCAGGACCAATGTTTAAAACATTAATATAATTACGAACCATCATCGAAGAGGCCTCTGTGCATAATAAAAGTTTAATTCAAACACGATTCCAGAAATGTGGAATACAAAACTTTAAAAAATGTCCATGTATACATATGTATACATGAAATAAAACATTTAAAATATAATATGATAAAAGCTAATTAATAAATGTCTTATGCAAACCAAAAAATTTATTTAGTGCCACTGTGGGTCACTTATACGTATGTACTTAAAAAAATGAAAATCTATTTAAAACGGAAACCTGTGTAAAAGGGGAAAAATTCATGGTCCCTTGGGATTCCGGTTTCAACAGTTTTCACTGTATATCGTATCTAGCAGCGTCAGACAAGTAGGCGAGGTAAGAGAGAGGAATGAATTGAACGGGTAGTTTCGACTTAACCTTCAACGAAGAAGTCACTAACTCTCATTTTGAAATATTAAATATGATTTCTATTAAATACTAATTTCTATATCTAAGTTTATTAAATTGAAATATTAACAACTCATTGTTATTTAAATAATGAAAATATTGTAAGAAGGGATTCCCTAACAATTCGGCTAAAGGCTGTGTTGTTCTTTTGAGATTTTTTTGGGCAATATTTAAATTATCATTGTTTCAGATGTCAGTATGAGGTCTCTAATTGTGGGAAGGCGTTGAAAAAAGTCAGGAATTGAGGCTCGTAGAACTAGAGACTGGTAGTATCTATTAAATATTTACTAACGAATTTGTGCCACGTTTAGGTAAGTTCAAATTTTTATTCAACATCTGTTTTAAGGTGTATCGTTATCGAGGAGGTCGTGATGACCTGAAATTGTGCTTGCCCGTACAACTATTCCGCACCTATTTTGTTTCAATCACCTTTTATGATTTATATTGAGAAAACATAGTTTAAATATTTGGTGGCTGTATTAGCAAGACAATTAAAATTACTTCGTTTATGAAAGTTACCTACGATCTTTTGAACACTAAACTAGGTCACAAATTATTCATTATATTTCCGTAACTACCAACTCTACTGGTTTGATGTCTGCAAAGCAAACGTATTAGGGGTATTTCTTCCGACTCTAAATTGTGGGAGGGAAATTTCCAAATTGGGTTATTATTTTTTTTTATAAAATTTAACTTTCAACCTAGAAATTTTTAAAACTCATTAATATTGTTTACTGTTCGTATTTAATGCTATATTCTTATTTTATTGTACAATTGCTATTTATTCAAAATCGTCAATTCATATTCAGTACATCTTTGTAGGCTTCACCTGCAACGTCGTTTAACTTGTTTTTAACAGAGTGCTAATCACTCTGTTGGGAAACCTCAATTAGAGCTTCGTTCAAATTAATGTTTGTCTCATCTTAGTTGTTACCGAATACTGCTCTATTTGTCTTACAGCGGACTTCGAAGCCTGCTGTATCTCCAATCGTCTCATTTGGTGGACCACATTCAATTACTCTGTTTATCAAGGACATCCCATCTGAAGCCTTGGTGATTGCTGCTGGGTAACTTTCAATCTAGTCACATATTCTTTTGTTTTAAATTCTATTTAACGTCAGTTACTGTATTTAACATTCAATCTAGTCATACTTGACTTTATATTTACTGTCAACTTCTGTATTTTTCTGACTTAAATTATTATTTGTTACTTGATGTTATTATTGTTGATAGATCTCCAATTATCTTAGCCTGAAGTCCTTTAAAAAGAACTATTTATTGAGTTCTTGCAAGCATCTTACTTTGTTAATTACTTATAAATAATTATTGAAGATCTAAAGCGCCCACACATCGTAATTTACTTCCAAACCTTATCTCTTCGCACTTTCCTCACCTGAGAAATCTGAGCTTCTAGATAACCTTCCAAGTAGCTTTTGTTTATCGAACGAAGGTGACCTTTTACACATTTTCATTTAGATTTTAAATTGCTATCGTAACTAATAAATATTAACAACGTTTTTGTGTAAAGGTTATATATAGTCAAGGTGGTTACTCAGAAAGTTTTCGGTAAATCGAGTAACCGGAAGTACTTTCACCGTTAACTCTGAGTAAAATAACTATGGAATTAAAAGCGCTAGCTAAATGAAAATTTATATTTGAGATCATAGTCGCCTTTGTATGCAAAGTCAACAATTTGGTTAAAATCGAATAATCGGAAGTACCACTTTATTTTAGTCATTTTTAGATATTTTCGAAATTCTTCATTTTTACGATTTTCTTGAAATCGGCTATAACGATTTTTTAAACAGTGTATTTCTTAGCTACTTAATTTAATCTTAAATGAGTTTCTCTAATACATTTTTGAAAATCGAGTAACCGGACGTCCTTCGAGTATTAGTTGTATATGAAAATTAGAAACTATATTTAAGTTTTCTAACTTCCGTACATGAGACGACAAGAATTTGGTTCAAATCGAATGACTTGAAGTCCCATTTTATTCTTGTGATATTTAAGTTTTTTGCAATTTTCTCGAAAACGGCTATAGCAATTTTTTTTTGGAACTTGCTACAGTTCTTATCCTTTTAATATTCTTTGACACAAACTTAGACATTTTCCTAAAAAAATGCGATGAAGCGAGTTATCAGAGAAAATCTCTTGAGTTAAGCAGGATGTTGCATATTCAGTAACTTGAACGTTACTATTATCGTTCACAAAATAAATGTAAATAATATTTGAATCATATGTAGACATTTACATATTTGTATATCTATGTACGAAAGAGAAAGTCGTGTGAAAGTGCTAGTAATGGATAAAACTGCATATACACCATGGTGGAGAAGATCATTATAGCCTGCGCGCATTGTATTCCTCGTTGCTTAGCACCTCGGGATACAATCTTGACGCTTGAGCTATAATGATAGTCCTCTCCACTTTGACGTATAATCTACTATTATTGAATTTTTGTCACTTTATGCTTTCTTAATTTCAGTGAAATTATATTACTTTTAAATTGCTCTCGTGATGTCACTAACTGATTCTTATAGCAGACAAATAAGTAAACCTTATAATTCCAATCCAAATTTAGTTTTAGGTCATCATGTTGCAATAGCACTGTTAGATTCTTAAGTTACAAAACAAGTTTGTGCCCTTACTAGGTTTGTGTCTGAACTGTTGATTTGCTGCTTGTTTACATTGTGTTGAATTCATAGGTATGTTTGAGACAAGTTATGCCATTTATTCTGAAAGTATTTATAATTATTTTAATGATATATTGTTTTGATTAAAATAGTTTACCTATTATTTTTGTTTAATTAGTGTTCAAGTTTAAAATTTAAAGATTTTACATCCAAACGTGCAAAATTAAGATAAAACGATAAAATATATAAAATATTAAGTAATAATGCACTTATTTAAATTTGCTAAAAGTGAAAATGCGCTCGGAAAAGCTTTAATAAGCTTTATACCTTACATCTTAGTTTCGCAAAAGTGGTGCGGAGCAGTTGGTAGGATGGATTTGCTAGAGATTGCCGAAAAAAAAGATATATCTATACAGCCATAATACAACAAGGATAATGTTATTCACGTATCCATGAAAGGTAATACAAGAGAAGTATATGCCATAACAGCCTTTACGCTTCTACTACTTGAGTTAACCTAGAGCATTGATTTTATAAGATTAACAAATACACATTCCTCGTATAATAAATGGTAGCACCACAATTTCTGCAGAAATCAGATGTCGCACTATCGCTTTTCTGCAGCTATTTATAAGACATAATCTTTTTAAAATATTATGATTAAAATTTTTTATAGTACTTTATACTTACTTAACACCAGAAGGCATTAAGAAACAACAACAGTTAAGGTTTTGCAAAAATGTAACATCAATTATTATTTCAATATTTAATGCAAACGCAGCATAGATAAGATTTTTATGAAAGTCTTAATTTATTCACTTTGCAAGTCGCTTGAAAGATTACTTACTAAATGTGGTTCTTATTTAGGTATATAATATAAATATAGTAAAACTTGCGGGGGTTAGGCAAATATTAAACATTATCATATTTGTGAATTTGGAAACCCAAATCTCCAGTACCTCTAATAAATTTTAAAATTGTAGTATTACTGCGTTATACATATATGCATTTATTTAGAGCAGAACTCATAGAATATTTCTGTATAAATAAATTTGAAGAAAAGGGTTTACTTAGAATTGTATCGTTTTTAAAACGCTGAGATAATCTATAAGTAATTTATTACCTTATAAATTTGAAATATTTATCCCTTAAAAATGTCGATCTATTTGATGTTAGTAGGGTTCTAGTAATTTTAAAATACAGATATGCGTACGAGGGCAGATCAAATATAAACCAGACTTTTGTTTAAAACATTTATCATCCATTACAGCAAAAAAAACTTTTAATAGATCTAATTTTTCTACATAATCTTTACTCGTGTTTACATCTTTTTACCACTGGATTGGAAGTTTTATAACCCCAATATCGAAGAATGAAATTGGCCGTATCTTTAGCCAATCCCGCGCAAACAATTCTACGAATCGGTCGCTGCGAAATGGCGTCTTTCTTATGCTTGTTTGAGTTGTCCTAACATTTTGTAGTCACATGAGAACGAATTTAAGCTATATGGGGTGGGTGAGTGCTCGAGTGTGCTCTCAACGCTTAGAATCGCTTCGTTTAACTTTTGGAAATGAAACACCATCAGAAAAGACTGTTTACAATTGGTTTGCAGAATTTCATCGTGGTCGTGCGTCCGTCAGTGATGAATTTCGTGAAGGTCGACCAAAATCGGTTGTGATTCAAA